>OOFH01049934.1:0-12007 GCA_900323355.1 Merlangius merlangus | reverse complement strand
TTGAAACTAAAGTAACGAGCCAATTTTGGAAAATGTAAGGAGTAGAAAGTACCGATATTCGTGTTAAAATGTAAGGAGTAAAAGTAAAAAGTCGGCACAAAAATAAGTAGTAAAGTAAAGTAAAAATATCTGAAAAATCTACTTGAGTACAGTAACGAAGTATTTGTACCTTGTTACTTCCCATCTCTGCTTAATTGGATACATCTTTCAGAGTAAAATGGAAAAACCAATCCATAAACAGATCATAAAAGGAAAAAAAAAAAAAAAGGAAACTAAGTAGGAAGGTTTCAGTCAAATCAATGAGCTGAAGATAAGAAAACCACAATTATCCTCACACACCAATGCAGATATGAACATCTGGGTTAAAACGACCCTTTCATCTCAATCCATCCCTTCACAAACGATGATTGTGATGGGTGCAATTAGTCTAGGTTTCCTCCTATGCAAGATCATTTGATCATGTCTTTTATGTAATAATCTGTGGCACATAATAATGTGAGACTGCAGTATGATGAGACTGCAGTCTACGCTGTCACAATTCAAGGACTTCTGTCAAAAGGAGGCACTGTTCTCGTCCTGGGTCTAAAAAGTTAGGGCCACACAAAAACTTAAGCGAGTGTTAATGGATGGATCGACTTTTTGCTCATTACTGAAATGTCCCTCATAGAAAGAAAAACATAGGGAATAAATAGCAATGATTTTTTTTTAATAAATAAACAACAAAAAAACTCTGGAATTAGCACAGGTCTATTTTTAGTCCAACAGGCAAGCAGAATGGACTCAGTGTTGAGCCCGTCCTTTATCACCTTCACAGAGAGACGTCAACATAGACGACAACGAGGTAGACAATTGACTACAAGGTGCGGCCAGGTGGTCCGTGTTTACCCCCCGCTCCTACCTGGCCATCTGCTTGTACGCCTCCTCCGCCACTGCAAATATGTGGGGGTCCATGTCCCCCATGTTCTGCCCGCTGTAGGCATTGATCACCTCCTCGCCGTAGATGGCCAGCTGCTCATAGGGGTTGATGGCCACCAACACAATCCCTGGAGACGGATAATGGATCAACAATCAATATCATTTCACGTCAATTAAAAGTCACATCAATAAATTACGTTTCATAAGAGTCGGTTTTTTCCTCCATTTTGCTGAAAGAACAGTTTTAAGTTTAATGCTAGCTGTAGTTGAATTATTCTCAACAGAAATGTATTCTTTGGAAAATAGAAGAGATTCTAGATCCCTCTGCAAGGCTTCACTCCAGATAAGTTTAATTATTATTCCTAGTTTCAGGTTGTCCTTCATTAAAAACGACTCAGTATAATTAGCATACTCAAAACTCTGTTTTTCATTTTTAACATCAAAATGGATTGTTGATATTGCAATGAAACAAAGTTAAAATAAAATAGCTTTTATATTAAAATCCTGAGGAATCCTTTTTGTCCAATTTTGTCGCCATACATGTGCTGGTTGTGCTTCAACACTAGAAACAAAAACCTTAACACTGCGGACACAGGTCATATAAAACCATAACATAGACTAGTTCAAGGAGGCCTAATCAACAATGAACTTGTATTAGGCCTAAAAGCTGATGTTGTGATGTAGTTTATAAAAGATGTATAGGAAACTAAATTATGGAAATCCCACAAAAATTCCCTAACAAACAGCAAACAAGGCAAGGGGCTTTAATGAGCCGTAAAGGTATGTGGTACACGGGTGTGTCATGGACTGAGAGACAGTTTGAGAGCACTGTTGTAACAGCCAGGTGTGGTCGCCCGCTGCGAGATATTTATAGACCACAGTCAGCTTTAACCTACAAGGAGTTGGGACATAAATACCTAACGATGACATCATAAAGTCGAAGAGATTACCCAGGAAATCTTTGTCCACATTACGACAGATCCATTTAAACCAAATAATACATTTAAAACGTTGTTTGTTTTATTCTTCTGTCCTCCCTCATAAGCCACACCCCCAAAACACGTGACCAGCTAGCTAGCATTAGCAATAGGTCTACCTAGCCTTGCGGATGACTGAGTGCTCAATCAGCATGGACAGATAAGCCATCCAATCATATCACTGGGAATGAAATGATTGGACAGGCTAATTACAGGCCTGCGACAGCCACAGACACATGTTTTTATTTTTTTATTGTCACAGCATTTGATTTATTGATTACCATCTGTAATGTAAAAACAATAAACAAATATTACATAAAATGCTTCTAAAATAAATTGCCTACCCTAGCTTTAATACTGGTATAGTCTCATTCCCGTGGTTTGTTTACCCATTCAATGATGCACTTTATTGGGCTTCAGGCATTGAATAATGTGGAAACCAGTCTTAAAGCGTTTTCCACATTACTCAATGTTTCCAGCTGTGTTTGGAGACGGGGCGAGCTCCGAGGGCCCGGCCCAGTCGCCGGTGCCGGCGGGGACTCACCGCAGTAGGTGTAGATGTGGTTGGACTCCAGGAAGCGGACCTTGAGGTTGTGCAGGACGGCCGGCTCGTGCAGGTAGCTGAGGGCTGTGAGGTCATTCTCGCCCACCAGGATGTCAGGGTTGCGTAGGAAGGGGAGGGGGTCTTTCGGACCGATACGGTACTCAAGGGGCTAAATGGTAAAAAAAAAAAAAGATGAATTAGTATATTGAGTTTGGCAGCCTGTAATGGTGTTGGATAAAAGTATCAGTGGCTGAGATTGAGAAAGCGTTTTGGGCAAACATTGTCCATTGGATAATAAAATAAAATATTTACATGAATGAAATAGGAATGATTAGCAATAATAACAAAAGTCTTCCTCTGCGTTTTAGCGCACCTGATTAGTACTTGGTGCTGTTTAACACTGTCTGTCTTGCTCGCGCTATCCAGAATAAACTCTGCATAATGAGTGGTGACAGGGTTACAGTCCCTGTCATGCGTGTAGGACTGCTCATTCATGTGAGATAATGGCATTTGAATGTACGGCAATCCATCTTGTTTGTCCAATTACAGAAACAGTTTACAGTCCTGTGGCCATTAGGGGGCTAGGCACCCCTCTCGGGGGGGCCCCTCTCAGCCATCCCACTGGTACCAGTCGATGTCGGCGTGGTTACCGTCTCATCCTCCTGCCTGAGGTGCAGGATGGGCTCCCCCTCCTTGTAGTCTTTGGTGATCTCCGCCGGCTTCCACACATCCTCAGAGTCGGCGATCCACACCCGAGTGCGCTGCAGAGAGGGAGGAACAACATCATCATCCTCATCATCCTCCTCATCATCATCTCAGGGTTTATCTTATGGAGACATGCAAAGGCTTCATCAAGACAGACAACGGAAAAGAGTAAAGCTTTATCGTGAGAATCTCAAGGCCACAGCCTGAGGATGCATTTTAAGGATGCATTTCATGAAATGGACATTGAAGGGATATACCAAAGGACATGATAAATGACAGGCCGTCATGGACTAGTTTAGTCTAGACATTTAGTTTGAGGATGCTACCTGTAGGCCTCAGGCCACCATGATGTAGACAGGGGCAGGAATCTGACCCAGTACACAACTTGGAGGGGAACAACCTAACCACCACAAAGCATTCCTTGCCTGCACGGTCTGCACCACCCCCGCCACCCTCACAGAGGAACCTGCTACCCAGGTTTGGGCCGCTTACGCCCTGCCCACACCCACACCCAGACAGCAGACCTCAGCACTTGAGGAAGACCGCAGGGCCACCCGGGAGCCATGCCTAGGCCTACCATGGGCATGCCAGGGGAAACTCATGTCCGGAGACGAGTCTGCCTGCAGCCTCCACTGCAAACAGAACCACGGTCACATGACCCCTGTGGTCACGTAAACCGCCACACCGTGACCGTAAACATTTAGAATCTTGAAGCGTAGTTATTATCAGCAAGAAGGGCTTCACAATTAGGACGGGAATTAGGCTTGTGATTGTTTTTTGCGCTAATATTGAGATTATTCATTGCAATTAACAGATTATGGATTAAATGCATGTTCTGAGGCATCTTCTGTACAGATATAAAACGATAATAAAAAAAAGCAAGTAATTGCCAAGTGGCAATGGCTTGATTTGATTTTAATGTAACAGGCGAACTAACCACGATTTATTCATATTTCTTTTTGATAGATACAACAGCGCCCCACCACACCTCACAAGGTGTGGTGGGGCGCTGTCTCGCCCAGTAGTGGAGGACAGACAAGATGATAATCTGGGCTGATGGGTTTAACATGCTCAGTGTCTGCTGGTTATGCATGCGTGCATGGGTGGTTCTTATCACTCAATAACACGAACATGTTGGTCGATTTGCATGGAAGCCATTGTATTGGTGAGCTTGTTCACAAAGTGTCTTCCTCTGTGGCTTCATAGTCGGGGCTATAGGTTTTTTAGTTTGGCCAGCAAGTCTCTTCGAGAGACCAGAATCCAATATACCAATCTTCATCACAATCTCTTTAATCAGAAGGAAATAGAAGAATTGTGTGTGGTCTTTGCATTACACACAGTGTTCGTTTGGGTGGCTTTTCAGTTCATCATTTCAGACATGGTATGAGTACTCGCAAAATTGGACTCCATATTCTAGTCATATTTCGAAAATATTTTTAGATATTAATTAAGGGGCCCCTAGTTAACCAATAAATTACATTTTGATGAGCAATTCAAATCCATTCCAAAGTCACTTTTGTGACATCACAAACATAAGTGTTTACTTGACGGGAAGGAGTTGACTGGGAGACTGAAACTGTTCTCTGGGCACGATCTCTGGGTCTTATGCCACCTTCAAAAGCAGTTCGGAGGTTCGGAAGCTCTTACGTGTCTTAGCGCAAACCTTCCCTTCTTCGGAAAAAAAGAGCGTTCAGGAAACGCCCCTTAGAAGGCATAGGCTATGACATAAAACCGGAAAAACTGATTGATTGTGAGACTAGACTTTATGACAACTACAATTATGGATGCCCGCAGGGACCTCTTTGCGCTTCTTTGCTTGATCAGATGAATCAGTTGTTAGAACTGCTTGCGATGGTTGAACATGAGCGAGAATTTATCAGCTGATGCTTATAAAGGTTCACTTTAGTCCATCAATGGTATGGGCAGCCATTGTTGTGACGTGGTCCCTCGGAGGACTCGGGTAGCTCTACTTCCGCACAAAACTCTGAGCGAAAACTCTGACCCAACAGAGTGTTCAAAGCACTTTCCATCAAGCTTTAGCTCCCAACCTCCGAAATTCTCAGAAACTCTGACTGTTTTGAAGGCACCATTATGACAGATGGTGCATGACATCACCAGCTTTTTTTTCCCATGCAAATCCACCTTAGAAAATCCAGAAGGTCATTTGAATAGCAAAACAGCATTCCCTCTCCCTTCTCTGATCATTCAACATGAAGCCATGTTAATAACAACATAAATGTACATCATATATTTCTTGCTATCCAAACACACATTTGCTATCCAAATCCAGATACTTAAACACTGTAGACCAAGTCCGTAAAGGGGTCACTTCAAGACTCTCAGGTTTCTGGAAGCGTTTTGCCTTTGATGTCGACAATGAGGAGAGCTCTAATAAAGCTTGGTTTTTATGGTTCTACCTTTTCAGCTGGTCGGATCTTTGGCAAGGCAGTATCAGTATAATTAAATTCAAGTTTAATTTTGAAAACTAGAAATAAAAGATTTGGTAATAAAGAGGACATTGGAAGGAAACTAGAGTCTTTAGCCATTCAACTCTAGCCTCACATTAAAGCCTTGGTTAGTTAGGACAGCTGAGTCCAGTGGTTTTGTTTTAACGCAGATTGTATGAAGTAAATTAGCGAGGGTGTACAAGTTTTGTACAAGACTGTAACCAAACCCGCTTGGGTGTCCGCACCTGTGTGGCATTGTCCCGCTTCCCTACAAATGTCCCAAGTTTCAAAGTTGCCGTTGCATGATAAGTGAAGAGTGGCAACCACAAATGTCTGTGCTCTCTTGTGATTGGTCGAGAATTGACGAGGCTTCGGCCGTGTTTACAGATGGAAGGATTTTCATATGGGGTTAAACATGGGGGGAATCCAAGTGGAACCACACTGTCACGGTCTATATCAATGCTGTGTGATGAACAAGTTACTTAAGTTCTAATCTCTCTTCTCAAACTAAGAGCACTTTCAAGTTTCGCCCCCAAGTAGAGTGACGATATTTAGGAAAGAATCCAGAAGCAAACCTTCCCTAATCCCTAATTCATATGCAACTAGTTAGTGTCTTATTTGGCAGACACTTTAATCCAAAGCAACTTAGTAAAGACATGTCATTTATATAGTGGACAAGTCATCTTGCTCAAGCATGCCTTTGCAGACTGGGGACAACGAGCATCAAATCCAAAACCTTTCGGCTTGGACTCAAACACCCTAAACACTACAACCGGCCCCATTCTTTGCATCGCAGGAGTGAATCTGGCCCAGGAGTTACTGAGAGTAAAAATAACCACACCATTGTCTTTTGTGACTAATAGCAAGCTTACAAGGGAAAACTGGGCCAAAGTAAGGTCACGGCTGTAGGAATGCTGTCACTGGATGTCACTTGGTGATAGGTCGGATTTTAATTAAATCAACCAATCGTCTTTGTTGTTGCTCATCATCCTTCAGACAATGAAGTTGATGACATAATTTGACACACTTTCTACTTTTTCATCTTGGCTCGCTTTTTCGTTGCCTCCCAAAGAAAATACATTAATCACACACCACCAGCACATAGGTGTGTTCAGGGGACTCTTTGTTTGAATAATCCCCTGAAAGAGCAGTAAATGATGGGTCCAGCCAGCCAACCAGCTGTACTCTACAGAGCTGAGTTCCTGATAAGCAGATATAAGCTGGGGCAAGATGCCAGGAGAGGAGGGGCAGGCGGAGGAAGCAGAAGCTGCACTACAGGTTTTACCGTGGAGGTGGGTGGGTGGGCAGTGTTACAAAATACAGCCGAGAGGGAGGGAAAAAATGCCTCACCTGTGACTTTAACCTGAGGGTTTTAAAACAACAGTACTGTAGAGGAAAAAAGACTTTCAAGAGATACCCAATGATCAGCTTGTACATTGTAATTTCACATTGCAGTGACCGCCTCCATTTTGAAAGTATATGAGCATTACAGTGTTAATGGTTTTGGTTATAGGGTTGTGGTAATTGTTTAGTAATTCATTTTGAAACTATTTGTCATATGGAGTGAAATTGTTGTCATTCTAATGCCAGATGCTGCATCTAAAAGTTCTGATTAGCCTAGGATACGGTACTATAAAAAAGGTAAATTAAAGTACACGTACTATGTGTAATACGGATACATTTAACTAAAGATGTGTCCTTTCTTGGTTTACTACTAAAATACAAAAAACTTTTTTTTTTTTTGTTTTTACATAAAAGGTTCATCGAAGGTTCATAAAACTACAGCTGAAGGACATTAACCTGTGAATAAACATTCAGGACGCCTTGTGTTCGCTGCTCGGACCGAAACTCAGCCCCCTCTGTCAGCAGAATGACATCACTCTCTAGGAAAGAGAAAGAACTGGGTGTGCCCGACGGGAAGAACTCAGACTGAACGACCAGGAACTTTGATCTGCACTCGCATTTATGACATCACAGGAAACAATGACCGGCTGAAGGGCTGGTAACGTGAGCTACAAGGACAAGGAAAGTGAATACCTATTGACTGAACGAATGACTGGACAAATGAATGGAAAAACAAACGGATGGAGAAGTCATTAAAACTGACAAACGGACAGATGGATGAGTCATCTGATGAAAGGGAATCGGAATAGATGGATCAAGCGATTATTCCTCTGTCATTGAATAAATAGAAGGGGACGCCAAGCCTATCTTCCGAGAACAAGATGCCCCACCAGTAGGAAGAGGAGGAGGGAGACAGACTTCAGGAAGCAATCCTACATGTCTCTGTGTACACCGTCATCAAATAACACAATTCTTCCCCTGATACCTGGGGAAGAGTTGACCCTCTAGAGAGTTCTACTGGTCTGTTGACCTAAAAGGTCATACAATTAGGACAGATTGAGTATGAAGCCAAACTAGCCTTGTAAAAAGACAGTACCTGATTGAAACATTAAAGCCACCTACTGTTGGCTTGAAGTAGCAAAACTATTTATATTTACGTACAACGTTGATTTGAATGATCACCATGAATATTATATTTGTCTATTGATCCACAGAACGAAGGACACTTCCTGTCACTCACTCTGTCGAACAATTACATTTGCTGTATCCTTATCTTAAGATGTGAGTATACAGCCTTTTATATGGACAATATAACCAGAGAGGATTACACAAGCCCACAGAAAGCATAGAGGGTGAGACCACTTCGACCCAATCACAAAGAAGTACAGATTGTGAACCTCAGTTCTGGTCCAGAAACACAAAGGACGAACCTTTGTTATACCTTGGTAGTGTGGCTTGCATCCATGACGTATTAAAGCTGTGCGAAAGTACAAAAATATATGTCATTTACTTGTTTACAAGCCTTTCATAAATCCACTATTGTCTTTGTGTTTGCTGAAGCATAAAAACCTAATCCCAAGCATTGAACCCCTCCCCTAGCAAAACCACCAAGGACGCCAGGGCTCCGAGAAGCGTGTTATTATTAAGATCCTTCTGTGATTCTCCGCGACCGTTGCGTCCCAACAATGGGAAGGCTGCAACCACTCAGGCTTACCCTGCTCCTCAAGAGCCCTAGCCGGTTTCAAATAACCACATTCCACCTACAAAACCGACATAAGGAAAGAAAAATCTAGTTAGGCCTGTTGTCAGTGGGGACAGAGTAAATCCCGCGAGAACAGCTTCATTGGGTTAAAGAAAAGATGTCAAGAGAAGATGTTAAACAGGGAACTGCTTGTTACAGTTTTAAGCCTAGTGAATACATCTCTGGCTGTAACAGATGTATGTGATAAGTGTGTTATTCATGGTTTTCGATAAAGATATCCTTAAGAGGGAGATTAACTTGAGTTCTGCTGACTGCACTGCCAAATGTCCTGTCTAGGATTAATAAAGTTGAACATACAACAGATGGAACACAGGGATTTAGCGAACATTATGTGGATTAATTGGCCTCATTAGGGGTTAAGGGAAAAATAAGTAGCCCTGCATATTGCACTTGAGTGTGGGCATTTGAACATGGAAACAACAGCACAACAGCAGCCCATTTTAGTTCCTCTTAATCATGTTTGGATGAATGAAATATTTCACAAAAGATTTTGTTTGCTCCAAAGCATAAAGATCAACATGAAAAGTTTATAAATCATGAACATCTTGACAGTGATATGTAGTCATAAAACACATGTCATATCATGTGACCTTGTATCATACCATATCCCATCTAAACCCGGCATGTCTCTTACATCATCAAGACCTTGACACGTCTTTCTAAACACTTATCTTCACATAACTCTACCACTGTGCCTTGAATAATATTTGATCATGACATACACATCGCAACCTATTGGAGTTTAGGCTTGCACTGCAGATCATAAATGATCTAGTAGGTGCCAAACAGACCTTTGTACAGTTCGAATCCTGGCGTCTTATCAAGTCAAGTTCACAAATCAGGCAGACCAGTTTAACAGCCTCTGCTATGCACGTCAGTGCATATTCAGTCCCTAATGTCATATTTTGATCTTCGTTAGCTCCTTTTCAAGAACAACTTGCAACAAAAAAAATAAATCCCAGACCTGCTGTGCTATGACAATGTATTCCACTAGGGGACAGGTGTTTGTTATTTTACTTTGGTTAAATAACGCAGCAGACCTAGGCCTATCGTCAGGAAAAAGCCGATTACTTAAGATTACATTGAATGAACAAAAGGCTTGAAGTTAAACAAGTAGATATTAGGATTGTATGTGAGTATTTTCGTTTTGTATTCAGCCAAACACAGCGAACCTCCAGCTGATGCACCTGTCCGTCTGATCCAATGTATCCCCGGTATATACAGCTGGAACAACCACTATACAGACGTAAAGTATTAGTTAGGACCACACATTGTGCACAGAAATCAGAAGGAGCATCATCGCAGGTCGATATATTCACACGAACACACACACAACCAGCTCACCTGTGTGTACAACTCGTTCACAGACATCGTTTAGTCCACTTGATCTACGACCGCTCCATGGTAGACATTATAAATCACTTTTAGCTTCACATCAACTCGTAGTGTCCTCAACGTTAAGTTAACATTCGCGTATTGTTCCGTTTATTTCCATAATAACTTCCACATTCGCGTCACGCCGCGGTATGAACTCCTGTTCCTGGTAACAGCAGGTGTCTCCCAGTGGGGAATCAGGCTGCTGCTGCTAGTCGCTATTGTCTTATTCAAACACCGTGCGTTTTTCCAAAAACAAACCTTGAAGTTAAAGCGAATGTAACACCGCTGTCAAAAAGTTGTACTTCTTGTCCAGCATAGGGAGTACTCTGTTGTAAACACGGGATCCATCTACTTCCTGTCAGCGATACCCATTGACCCGTTGGAGCGACACTTCACTGAACCGCAGACAGCTTGGGTCATTGTAGACCTGTACCTGACTGTGCGCCTCAAGCGTGACACCAGGTGGACGGTGAGGGAACTGCACTCACATCCCAAACGTAACCAGTTGGTCTCAGACTGAGTACTACCTGCGTTCTGCCGGACATAGGCTATCATAAACAGCCTACAACCTTAGCTCACCCTAAACCTAACCATGAACATTAACTTCACAGCTATAATAACTGTGACACGAAATGTATAGAAAAAAAAAAAATTAAAAAATTAAAAAATTATACCCCTCACTCCGCTTAAACATAAAAGTACAATTATTAATAAAGCAATTTTTTTTTTTTATCTTTTATCACATCTAATTATTGATCAAGTTTCAGATAAATATGTATGAGGCCATTTAAAAAACGGGAGCGAGACAATATAGTATTCTGATGGTATAATCCATAACAACCCCAGGAAAATGTGACATGCACGTCAGACACCAGTTCCAGACGCAAGTTCTTACCTGACAATATGGATAATATTCACTCATCTTGCCCCCTTAGTGATTTCCAGTTCTAGATCCAATGTAGTGTTATGAAGTTGTCCTCAAATAGCGCTGGCCTCTTTGAACAAGGCATTCCAAGCAGACTTTCTGCTTGTATTCTGGCTAAGGGAACTTGAGCAATATATTTCCAACCTGTCTGAGCATACCGCGATATTACTGCATAGAGTGATTCCTCCACTCCCAAACCACTCCTTCTGTTGGTATTGGGTGTTGACGGAGTTGAACCACTCAGCAAGTGATTCACCTGGCAACACGCATGACTCCTCTCTAAATCGTTGGCAACATTAAAGGTTGAACACATTTCCAAGTCGTTGAATTCCTGTCTGCAGACAGGAGACAAAGCCACAATCATGACTCCAAACATCCTGGATTTCCTTTTTTTTGTAGCGGAAAGGCAACTTTATAAATACAGATTGATAAGTTTGATACCATTTAACAGTGTAAAAAAGTCCACCTGATAATGGTGCAGAACAAAGAAAAAAAATCACACTACGACCCAAGTGAAAAGAAAAGCATTGGGCCAGACTAGAATCTAAAAAGCAACCCGTGGATTCTTTGTGGATGCCTAAAATAATCACATCTCAACTTGAGAGAATACGCAGCCGTGATAATAATACATTCACAAGTCCCGCGTTTGCACGTAAATAACACTTTATTCATGCTCATGTGGCGTTTTACAGAGTTTTGACAGTGTTATACGACCTCAACGGTTAACTCAATCTCCATAGCTAGTCACTAGTGAAACCAGCTAGTACGACTCTATGGGTTTGTGGCGGTGGTGGTGATGGAGGGGGAACGTCTGAAGGGGTGCTGCCCCCTCCTGGCCGCGGCGTCGGGGCGGGGTCTGGAAGACATCGCCTCCTGGACCCTCTTGCTGTGCTGCTCCTCGGCCTCCAGGCCCCGCTGGTGCTCCATGCTCTCCTGGGCCTTCAGCTCCAGAGCCTGCTGCTCCCGCTGGCTGATCTGGGCCAGCAGGTCTGCCTGGTACTGCAGACACGC
>OOFH01049929.1:0-12314 GCA_900323355.1 Merlangius merlangus | reverse complement strand
GTCACTACTGTTGTGTTCCACTTGTGGGGCTTTTGCCACTGATAACCGCCCACGACCGTGCCTTCCTGGTTTTTGCTCAATATTTCCTTTACAGGTTAAAACTAAATTTGCAGCGCAAACCGCAGTCTCTGATTTAATAAGAGTAAGGAGGAAACAATAGTTTAGCAAAGAAACATCTGCATTACTTAATCTAAATGTCATGTGTTTGTAAGGCCCATTCTGATCGGTAATTCAATTTGCACAGAGAGAGAGAGTGGAAGACACACACGTTTTGTAATTGCAGTCCTTTGCAATGTGTACACAGTGCATTTTTATCTGCGTTGCCCTAGATTAAAACTCGACTCAAAGGAACACAGAAAAGATACAAAGCAGGCCTCAGAGCGATAAGGAATGAAAAATAATAAACAAAACAAAACAATGTATCCAGACAGGTATAAAAATTCTGGTAAAATCAGATAGACGTTATCAACCATACAACATAGACAAGTACTGCAACATACGTTGTACGGAGTACTCCTGTCCGACGAAGGGGCATCGGCTTGGTTCCCTCCCTTGACTTTTCTCTTCTTTTTGGCTCCTACTCCACCACCTCCCGTTTCTTCTCCTCCTCCTCCACTTACAGGGGAGCTCTTCTGCTGAAACTCCTTCAGCTAATATAGGAGAGAGGTAGAGGCAAGAGAATGTGGCACTTAGGGTTGATTTAAATATCAGAGAAGTTGCTTTACACACTGTAGCTGTGTTTCACAATTGAGTGATTGATAAACTACTCAAGAAAGAAGGCAGCATTATCATTCCTAGTTGAAAAGATGAACAAAAATGTTGTCAACAGAATTCCTGTATCACTTTTTAAACGAACGCATTCCAAAAATTGAAGACCTCGAACAATGTTTTATTTTCTTATTTATTGTATGACGCCGGTAGAAACATCGTCAACACAGGGGGCTCCCCCTGAATGACTAGTAGAAATGACAGCTCTTACTAGTGGGACGCTACGTGCAAGCCTATGAACACGACCTCTCATTCGGGACAGGTTCAACACATTTGTTGACTAGATATTCAAACTATCTGCAAGGCCATTCTACTTGCTAGACGGTCACAGGCCCAGCATGAGTAAGGGGGGGGGGCAGATCTGGGTATAGGGGGTGTCAGCTGTCAAAACATTTATTCACATCTCAATAACTTGGTTACATTGCCTCCCGTGACTTAGTGAGATTATTGCTGGTCAGTTTACAACAATCACAAAAAACGTGAAACAGATACAGCAGCATGAGGGACAACATATGATTATCATTCTTTAACAAGATACTAAAGTAGCGTCACAGGGGGCATTTTAGCAAGCCGACAGCCGATTAGCAACCAGGCTAACGTTCATTAGTTCTGGCTAACTAGTACAGTTCAAGAGCCAGGTTAGGAGCTGGCTGGAAAAACAACAAGGCAAGACCCTGTATATGCCACGCCGAACTATATATAGTGCGCAAACTGTTAATCTCACAAGTAATGCTATCCAGGCCCAAAACAATCACCGGTCTATCCTGCGGATTGGTAGCACAAAGAGAGGGAGAAAACGGGATGGGCGACAGCTAAGAGGTCGGGGGACGTGTAATGACAACACCCTTCCCCGCCACTGAAAGAAACCGCTGACAACATAAACCCTCAGAACAGAGTAACCTGTGGTACATATCCCTCACATTATGAGCACTCAATTGGATTATAGTTTACCTTTTTTTTAGCCGCAGCGAGTTTAATTTGCCTGCTCTGGTCAGCCATCCTGTTCGACTGCTTGGCGAACCGAACCACGTCATCAACTTGGATTTGCTTGCAGTACTATTTCCGCCCGCTACTGGCGCAAATACCATCACTTATCTAGAGTCTACTGGTGTTGTCACGTGTACCTTGTCCAGGTTGCTTGCAAGTTATGACACTGCAATCGTTTTAATATGAAGAGATGTGTGTGATGTATTGTATGTGTACAAGCCCAACCTTTATTTGCTCTCTGACGTAAGAGCAGTGTTTTGCTCAAACAAATCAAGAACCCACTCACGCACTGGCAAACATGAACTGCAAATACATTTAATTTAAAATAAATGACCGTGTCCTGAACTGATGACCGTCCACATTTGAGTTGGAGTTAAATCCCACAATGAAAGTAACCTGGTATTTGTGGATAGCTTAAATTGGGTCAGGTTTATATAAATAGACCTACTATGATAATATGGAAGGTATTGAGTAATATTATGCCATAGTGTATAAATACAAAAGGTATAGTGCTGGTGAGCAGTGAGCTCAATAAGACTTAATTGTATTGTATGATATCTTATTAATAATACAAGAAGAGGTTTTTTTTCCCCATATTGGATTACTGGATTCAGCAGTGGGTGATTGTGTGTATCTTCTCTCTACCATGTTGGCCTTTTCTTCCATCGCAGATTAAAGAGGATGTTCTTTAGACAGGAAATTAATGTCACAGCAGAATATACAGGACTGTAACAGTAATTTGGAGGAAAATATGTATATTTTGGCTATTTATAGAATGAAAATGTATTTGCAGTAGTGCAATGAATATTAGAAGGAACATGGTGGACTACATAGTTAGACAGTCTCAAGACAGGTTAATTCACAAAAGGCTGGTTGAGTAACTGTCCTCAGCCCTTTTACTGCTGGCCCAATGAACAGCCAGCTAACAGAGATGTGGGCCAATCAATGTCTCTGCTGTAGTACAGTCCAATAGGAAACAGCCAGAGCTTAACACAGTGTATACCTGTTGTTATTATGTACACTCACTATGTACATCACATAATGTTATTTTATTATATTTGATCATGTTCCAAGCATGTGCAAAAAGGCTGAATTGCTTTTTTTCTTCTTTTTGTTATTTCACAAAATAAAAGCTAACTAATTTCATACCAAGAGTCATAAATAATGAAATAGTAAAGATATATACCTGAAAAAACATATGGTACATGTTACATTCATTCTGTGATGCTAGTGATGCTATTTCCCAGATTTCAATTAATACATTGCTATTATGGGAATGTGTAATTGCTGATCTATCTATTCATCTTGTTGTGAGGTTAAATGAATCCCACAATTATAAATTATGACCTGTGCTAACCAACACCAGAGTTTTGAGAGCATGTCAAATAATTATCATGCTGGCCATAGAACCAACAATGAATCTAGTCCACCTTGACCTATTTCAGCATTTGAGATAGGCTGTAGTTTTAAAGAAATACTTGGTACAGGTTCTACTAATGTTGGAACCTGTACACTATATAAGAAAGTCCGATTTGTATGATAGGCCTACTGGTTTAATATACAGAAATGCTTAGCTACAATGGGTTATGGTATACATTCTTATTTAAAAGATCTAATGTTGCGTACTCCTTTCATTTTGGGATGTCAAATATATGTGGTTGGATTGTTTCATTCATGGTAGTGACGCTTTTCTTACCTGATGACATGTCTTGTAATTGCCTGTCATGCACACATCTTGTGTCTACTATGTTTGCGATGAGTCATTACTAAGCCATCCTAGGCCTGCTATGCTAAGTGAGACAACGATATGACAATGAGCCAGACACACACCTCTGTATGCAATTACATAAAATAAACATAAAATATGTTGAACAAAATAATGATGTAAGGCTGAAAATGTCCCCAGAAACACTCCAATACATTGTAGAAGCTGCCTTCAAGTCAAGAGCGTAATGTACTTGACAGTCCGAGATAGCCTATCAGTAATGATACAGTAAGGCGTGACTAGTGACGTCGACTTGCCCACACTTGTGCAAATCAGCGGCGGCCAGCATGCCAGGCACCACCAATGGGAGCCTTCCAACGAACAACTGCTCGGCCAATCACAGTCCTCCACGATAGGAACGAACTAACGGGTTATATACGGCAACGTCTCATTCATTCCTACTCCATTTAACACATTCACAACTTGGAAATACGTGAGATAGAGACACGCATCACGACGCAACCAACGTAATCTCCATTACGCTCCGGATAGGATATTCATTATTAGTAGTGAAGGTATGTATTAAAACATATTTCATATGCCGTATACTCCATTTTATGCTGTCATTTCATAGTTGTGTTGGCATGGCAAACGTGAGCGACTGGCTAGCTAGTGTCTAAGATAAGGATAAAACTACAGCATGCTGTTACACTGTATCACACATGTCTAATACGACACAATGAGAGTCGGCTCTCACTGTGTCGTATTGGACATGTGTTTTCGTTGGACTAGTATTTTTTTAATGATCCTAAACTGAAACCATACGTCGCTGGTTGATGCTAAACGGTTACAGCTAGCCGGCGAATGACATTTAGCATCAACGTTAGCTCGGAGTAATTCAATGCTAGTCCAGACTGGACGGTACCAGAACCAGTGTATACAAAAAAAGGGCAGGGTTGAAGACTTAATTGCCTACAGCAGTACACGTATTCTTAGATCTCCATATGCAATATTTCTGACTTCTCTCTGTTCCTTTTTCAGGTTACAGAATAAGAGGAAAATGAAGCTGTTGTGCATAGCATTGCTGGTGGTCGGCACCGTATTTGCCGATGACGACGACAAAAGGGAAAGCGTCGGAACCGTGGTTGGGATCGACCTGGGTACCACGTATTCTTGGTAAGCGGAAACGACGACTTCCACCGAGGGAAAAAAAAAACACCCGGAAGTAATCATGATTGACAAAATCTTAACATCCGACATTCTCTTTTTTCTTTTTTTTTAGTGTTGGAGTTTTCAAGAACGGCCGTGTGGAAATCATCGCCAACGACCAGGGAAACCGCATCACCCCATCATATGTGGCCTTCACCGCTGAGGGTGAGCGTCTCATTGGTGATGCTGCCAAGAACCAGCTGACCTCCAACCCTGAGAACACTGTGTTCGATGCCAAGAGATTGATCGGCCGCGCCTGGGGCGACTCTTCTGTCCAGCAGGATGTCAAGTACCTCCCATTCAAAGTAGGTGGCTTTAAAATGGCGATTACTGGTTGTGTGCCACACCTTACTCTCATTCAAGTCTTGAATGTTAATTTTACACCGTATGTGGAACGTCAGATGCTTTGAGGGCATAGTCACTAAGTGGCTGTATTTATTCTGTTCCTCAGGTTGTGGAGAAGAAGACCAAGCCCCATATCCAGGTGGACATCGGTGGCGGCACCATGAAGACTTTCGCCCCTGAGGAGATCTCTGCCATGGTTCTGACCAAAATGAAGGAGACTGCTGAAGCCTACCTCGGCAAGAAGGTGTGTGAACAATGCAAATGTTTTTGCATATAATGCATAAACATTGACGGGGCTGCATATATTTCTTGACTGCATTTCCTGTATTTGAAATGAATGTTTTTTTTTTTCCCCTCCCACCTGTCTGCATAGGTCACTCATGCTGTGGTCACAGTCCCCGCCTACTTCAACGACGCCCAGCGCCAGGCCACTAAGGATGCTGGGATCATTGCCGGTCTTAATGTCATGAGGATCATTAATGAGCCGTAAGTTTCACAAATTAATAAAATAAATATAGGCAAGTAAATGAGTAATTTGTCAGTATAAAAGTAACATTTTATATTTTTGTTCTCTCCAGTACTGCTGCCGCCATTGCTTATGGTCTGGACAAAAAGGACGGCGAGAAGAACATCCTGGTGTTCGATCTCGGCGGTGGCACATTCGACGTCTCCCTGCTGACCATCGACAACGGCGTTTTCGAGGTGGTGGCCACCAACGGCGACACCCATCTGGGAGGCGAGGACTTCGACCAGCGCGTCATGGAGTACTTCATCAAGCTGTACAAGAAGAAGACCGGCAAGGACGTGCGCAAGGACAACCGTGCCGTGCAGAAGCTGCGTCGTGAGGTGGAGAAGGCCAAGAGGACCCTGTCAGCCCAGCACCAGGCCCGCATTGAGATTGAGTCCTTCTTCGAGGGAGAGGACTTCTCAGAGACCCTGACCCGTGCCAAGTTTGAGGAGCTCAACATGGTAAGCAAGTAATTTTAAGATTGAGAACTCAACTGCCTGAAGCTTATTGCCTACAACCACCTTAAATCGCTGAGTGAGATGATGCTTATTCATGTAATGTCCCCCCCCCCCAGGATCTGTTCCGGTCCACCATGAAGCCCGTGCAGAAGGTCATTGACGACTCCGACCTGAAGAAAACCGATATCGATGAGATTGTCCTGGTCGGAGGCTCCACCCGTATCCCTAAGATCCAGCAGCTGGTGAAGGAGTTCTTCAACGGCAAGGAGCCCTCCAGGGGCATCCACCCCGATGAGGCCGTGGCCTACGGAGCTGCCGTCCAGGCTGGAGTGCTGTCCGGAGAGGAGGACACCGGTAGGTCCCCAACCCGGACACGATGTCCATCACATTCAGCCAAAACCTGAGACTATATCGTCAAACAAAGTCATGTTTACCTAACTTCATTTTTTTTCTTTCTTCAGGTGACCTGGTTCTGCTCGACGTGTGCCCCCTGACACTGGGAATTGAGACCGTCGGAGGTGTCATGACCAAGCTGATCCCCAGGAACACCGTGGTGCCCACCAAGAAGTCCCAGATCTTCTCCACCGCCTCAGACAACCAGCCCACCGTCACCATCAAGGTCTATGAAGGTGAGATGAGACGTTTCATCACCCCTGCTCCCGAAAATAATTCTAATTCCAACATACTGGTCTTTTTGAGATAGTTCAATTATTAAAATGGTTGAAAATACACGTGTCTCATTGCAAACCCTCCTCCTTCCAGGCGAGCGTCCCCTGACCAAAGACAACCACCTCCTCGGAACCTTCGACCTCACCGGCATTCCCCCGGCACCACGCGGCGTGCCCCAGATCGAGGTGACCTTCGAGATCGACGTGAACGGCATCCTGCGAGTCACGGCCGAGGACAAGGGCACGGGCAACAAGAACAAGATCACCATCACCAACGACCAGAACCGCCTGACGCCCGAGGACATTGAGCGCATGGTGAACGACGCTGAGCGCTTCGCCGACGAGGACAAGAAGCTCAAGGAGCGCATCGACGCCCGCAACGAGCTGGAGAGCTACGCCTACTCCCTGAAGAACCAGGTGGGCGACAAGGAGAAGCTGGGCGGCAAGCTGTCGGACGAGGACAAGGAGACCATCGAGAAGGCCGTCGAGGAGAAGATCGAGTGGATGGAGTCGCACCAGGACTCGGACCTGGAGGAGTTCCAGGCCAAGAAGAAGGAGCTCGAGGAGATCGTGCAGCCCATCGTCAGCAAGCTGTACGGCAGCGCCGGGGCCCCGCCACCAGAGGGCGCCGAGCCCGAGCCCGACCAGGAGGAGAAGGATGAGTTGTAGGGGGGCGTTTCGTCTTGATGCACTATTCCATCACCCCTTGCCTCTGGTAGTGGCGCCAAGATGTACATAATGGACAAATCGGACTCAAACGGTGTGAGAGGAATGTTGGCTAAGGGGGTAGAGATTTAAAAAGCATCATGTTAAGGCTTTTTGAAAAAGACATTTTGGAATCCATTGCATTATTCGAGAGGGGTGGTTTCTTCGCCGAGGGCGGAGATTTTTGTCAGCCCGAGTACGAGGCTTGCTACTGCTGTTCTCAGGCAGTCCTGAAAAGGTCCTTTGGGAGGGGCTTAGTTGGGGTGGGGTGGGTGTGACTGTGACTCTGTGGCTCTAAGGCCTCAACACGTTCACAGGCATTGTTAACAAGTTATTTATTGAATCTGGTCATTGTAGAAACGCCTTTCTACTGGAAAGACATTGAAATAAATGTTTGATACAATGTTGATGCCTTTTCCTCATTGCTTCAGTTTACATCTATATGTTGGTGTTGAACTCTACCTCTTTAGGATTTCTGTGTGGGGATTTATTTTCCAATCTGCAAAAGTTAATTTAGTGACTTGTAACAACTGTGTAATTGTTGCGTGTAATAAACCGTGATTCCAGGTTGTGCAACCATTACAGTAACCGTATTGTAGAAATTAAACATTTTTTAATACAACACAAATTACAAGTTTTAGCATTATTTGGCAGAACATGCCAGAATCACGTTAACATGGTCACAACACAGTCGCTATGGATGACTCCAGTGGTGTCCATCCCTCCAAATATAAAGGCAAGGTGTTGGGTCTCCGTGCTGCCATGGTCAGCCTCCTCAGTCGATGCGGTCCATGGCACAACACACATGGAGTGGTCCAACCGGTTTGGGGGCAGGTCACCGGTAAATTTCATCAGCACCCATCGCCTTTTGTCTGCAGAAAGAAATGTAAAATTTAATTAAATGGGTTTTTCTAAAGCCTGATTAATAGTACATTTAGTAAGTTGATTTGGGGTTTCCAATGAGATGATTTTATTTTGATATAAAATATGAAAACGCTCTGATACAGTCAGGGATGACAAAGCCAAAAAGGCTTATTTGCATTGTCCGTATATGATAACTATCAATATTGGAGGGTCTACAAAATATGGCCCAGTTTCTAAAACCACTTGAGAGATGGTATTAATTGGAAGGAAGCAGGTTTATTTTTGTACATTTTGTGACAGGATATTTCCTTGTCCCAAAATGGACGGGTTTCTTTTAAGAACCACCATTTACCAGTATTAAACTTGTACATGGAGTTACTGGCTCCCTCTGGAGTCATCCCGCCGAAGATATAAATGGTATTTCCCAGGGCCACGGCCGAATGGGCAGCCACTCCAGCTGGGATATCCCCTTTGGTGTGTATCTTTTCCCAAGTCATGTTACCTGTAAAAAACACACAAGTTAGCCTATTAACTATTCCTTGTGGTCTTGCTCAAGGCTACAGGTAGAATGCAGCCAGAGGCGGTTCTACGTCCAGTTACGCCCCGAGCAAGACTTCCGTAGGGTTGCGATACCTAAGGACTGCATCGCGATTCGCGAACCTACGGACTTCAGTGTGGGTTTCATTCCGTATTCCGTCTGGGCACGGCACCTTCTCAACGAGCAGGTGCGCCTGCAGCCAGAGGGGGCGCCAAAACACAAATTCCCCACACAATGTTATGTACTTCATTGAAAACCGCTACGCAGAGCGTTTTGGTTTTTTTTTTACGACTCGTGGCGCCCCGCATGTGAGTTGGCGCCCCCCACAAATATGGCGCCCCGGGCAGACGGTTCGCCCGTACCTAAAACCGCCACTGAATGCCGCTCATGGGAATCTTGTACCTTTCGGGAGTACACCACCCGAGTCAGTCAAAACGAGAATCTTTCAGTTTCAAGAAGACGGTTTGAGTCTTACTTGTGTCTAGTGAGAACACGTCACTGTAGAATTTGTCTCCAGCCATTCCTCCATGGATGTACAGCCTGGAACCCACTGCTATGATGACCTGACCATGCCTGGCTGATGGGGGTTTACCCCCCGTTTCAGGTTGGGACCAGGAAGAAGACACTGAAAATATCAATAAAGAGTGAGCTACAATCTCTTATTTCTTAGCAGAGCATAAACCCATTAATTCTTTGCCTTTGGATACATGAATATATTTGAGATTCAACTGGAAACTTGAAATTGAATAGAATTAAGGAATTTAGTCTATTATCTCCTTTATTACTGTGTGTGTGTCGTGGGGATTTTGGATGGGGGAACATATTATTTTTCTTTTAGTTTACATTATTTTTCTTTTAGTTACATCATATAGATGATGTAAGACAATATTAAAAATTCTTATGGATTTCCATATGGACATATTTTATGACATGTGTTTCTGGCACATCCCCAGAGAAACCTGATAAACCAGCGAAACAACCTGACAGACAAATAGGATTTTTGGCCTGGAACCGTCAATGCGTGTTGTGATTCTTGAGATGGAAGGAGGTCTCGATGACTATCGGTCAGTTAGATTGCGTAGCTGGTTCGTCAGGTTGGTAAAAAAAGTGGAGCAACGCCATTCTCTTTTTACCTCTGACCTAATGACTTCTACAGAGGATCACAAACCATTAGTACATTACGTCACGTTTATTTGGCTGCCTTTTTTTATCCAAAGAGGCTTACAATCAGTGCACCCAACCATGAAGATGCAACCCAGAAATGGCAAGGCTCATGCTGGAACATCAAATTAATAAAATCCCTCAAAAAAATGCAAAATGTGCTACATTAGCAGTGCCATTCTTAAGCTTTGGTGTATTTCTCGTTGAAGTCAAACACCGACCTGTATCAAACACGTGGAGTTTGGGGTCAGAGACCGGGGCGGCTGCCGCTTCCCCACCGGAGAAGACGTACAGTTTGTCCCCGATTGTGGCGGAGCTGGTGTGATACGTCCTGGGACTCGGTGGCTCACCTCTCACCGACACGGCCCTCCAGTGCTCTCTGCTGCCTGTGGAGCAAAGTGGATGAGTTGGCAGCACATTTTTACACATACAAGGTATTTGACTCCAATCTCCAGTCACATTCACTCTACAGGCAACACAAAAAAACACTGTTAAACTTCAAGAATAACATACAAAACAGTACTTTTTTATAAACAGTTCTATTGAGACTACAATGAATGACAATGAATATTTACTATATATATTTGTACTGTTGCAGAATCTGAGTTTTTTTTTTACATAGATACCTGTAGCATTGAAGTCAATGTAGTACAGAATGACAACAATATATTTCAGAGAACATTCAAACAATTATTTTATTTTACATATTGTGCCTATATTCAGATTTGAAACTCTCAACCAATGAATTTGCCCTTCACCTGTCAGCTGGAGGCTCTGGATGCAGTTGCGGTTGCCTTGGGGCTGTGCCCCTCCAAACACCCACACACTCTGCGGGAAGGTGTCTGGGACGAAGGTACAGTGCTCATACCTGGCCTCCAAACCCTCCCATTCAGGGATGTCCCATTCATGTCGGTCTGTTGATCAGCATCAGACATGAGGGAGGGTGGGTTGTCTGCTCTCTCAGTTAACAGATGACTATGATGATCATAGGGATATAATAAAACTAACTGATCTATGTAATACAATACAAAGTCACATAAAAGTCAAAATATGCAACATAATTTTCATGTTTCTAATGAAAGATATGTTGCTGATAATATATTATAATATAATTATTATATTATAATTAATAGCTTAATTGTAACACTATTATTATACATCCTTACCATTTTCTAATGTCTAAATCTGATTTATTGCATTGACATCACTCAAGAGAGGGAAAATAAATATAAGTTAGTGTTTCTATTAAAGGACATAAAGATGGCTTGAACATGAAATGACCTTTATAGAAAAACCTAGTTGTTAGTAAATTACCTAGATTTATGACATGTGATTCTGAGAAGCTTCCATTCGGGTTAGCTCCTCCGACAACGAGGATTTTCCCTTTGGAGCCATCCTCAGAGGCAGGTAGGTAGGTGCAGGTGTGTCCAACACTAACACCTGGACCACCTCCTGTGGGTATCAGAGAATACCTGCGGAAAGCAAGACGAAAGGGAGCAGTTTCAGCAAAAGTGAGACTTAGTTGTCACAATCAAACACCAGAAATGTCTGGTGGAGGTAAATTACTCTACCATAATCCTTCTTTTGGCTTGTCCACAGGCTCAAGGATTGGGATGCATTCCATAGCTGTGGGAAAGACTGACATTTAATTTGGTATTACATGGGTGTGTATTTGAACCAACAAACACATTGATATGTCACACAATGATCTGACTAAACTAAAGTGAGGAGGAGGTAGATGAAACGTGAGCTGCTTCAGCCTAATTCTAAAGCTATATTGTGTTCAAACCCATTCCTGTGTTTTCAGCCACGCCAACCAGGATGGTTTTCATACGGTATGCTAGCCAGTCAATAGTGCAAAAACTCCATTGAATGAAGGTTTACAGCTGATATTATGTACTTATGCGGCCACAACTATTCAGACTGATGGGGCGCATTATATATTCTCTATTCTAAACGATTTCCTGGATTATAGTAGAAACATGACCCTCTAGTAGTCTAAGAAGAATCACATCATCTAACAGTTACGCTGTGTAAATACAGAGGTGTCCTCAACCTTATTCAGCTTAGGTCGCTGTTCTTTGGGAAAACGGTAGTCGTCTACCAGAATAAAACACCTTGGGACCACCTCAAGCCTCTCTAGCAACTGCCTGCATGTTCAGGTGTCCATAATGTAAACTCGGTCAACGCTCCTCTTCTTGTTATTCATCCACGAGTTCGTTTCCGTTGACGTCTGTCATGGTTTCCGCACATGCGCATATTCGGTCCTACAGCGACGTCAACCCCAGACCGACGTTTCATTGACCGTCAGTAATACTTATGCTCAGTAGAAATTAGAAAAGCTTTCACCTGAATCAATACATGACACATGGAAATTAGTTTATTTATTTTTCAAACA
>OOFH01049928.1:0-11967 GCA_900323355.1 Merlangius merlangus | reverse complement strand
ATAAATGCCCTTGTCCTGTGTGGACACAAAAAAAAAGTTTTGCCCCTGTCCTTCATTTGTTGGATAATGTAGTTCAGTGCTATCCATGTCCTGTCTGTCTGGGCCAAGTTGTTTGATGGCTAACATGTCTTCCATACAACACTGTTAATCCCAGGTGCAACACCACTCACCATATCTGCATCTGATCTAGAAACGACGAAAGATACTGGCAGAATAATTCAAGTTAAAAGAACAACATTTCTAGAATATGACCATGGGGCACTTTACAACCATATAGCCGTCTTTTAGCGCAGATTGCAATTCTTATTGCAGCCTGCAGGGTTATGCGATAAACAAATGGAGGAACGTGGTCGCTGAGCTGCCCTGCCCAACATTGCATGACACGTTAAACTCAACTAGAATCGCCACCATCATAAAAATTTGATGTCAACAGATCAAAATAGATAGATATAGATATATATAGATAGTAAATGTGACAATGGAATTATAAAAAGTAGTCTTGTAGCAATGATTTACTGAGAAACAATTTTTTTGGGAGCAGGCTTTTGCTTTAGTTCGCTGCCCCACCTGCCCATATGGACGGCACGTCCCTGCCTCCTCCCAGCGCTAAATGTGGCCGAACCACCTCAGGCTGTTTTCTTCGCAGCACTACGTCTATGTCCTGGATGCCAAGCATTTTGAGGAGAGAGTCTGAGCTGACCTCATCCCTGGCTCTGATATTACATATCCAGCGGATCATGGCGTGGTCGTTGTGTCGGAGGCAATTTATAGTCTCAGTTGTTACCGCCCAAGTCTCGAAAGCGTGCAGCATCGCACTCCTCACGCAGGCTGTGTACACACGGCCCCGGGATGTCAGTGGTAGATTTCGATTTGTGAGCAATGGAACGAGTTGGCGGCATACGGCTGTGAGCCCAAAGCCGCCCCCCCCCCCACAGAGAGCCTGTCACCCAGGTAACAAGACTCTGGGACGTCCTCCTGCCTCTCCTCGCCAATCCTCACCACTTCCAGTGGTCTTCTGTCAATAGGACGCGCTGTGCCCAGACAGCGGGCACACTTGTAGTCTGGGTCGGGTCGAAGAGGTCCCTCGATCCCACTTCATTTTTTTGTGGACCCAGAGAGAGCAGCCACCACAGAGGATTGCGTTGCCTGTTCCTGTAAAACAGACAGCACAAAGGTGTGCCGAACTTCTTCAGCAGGTCAATATTTGCTTCTGACACCATGTTCTTCGTTTTTCCATGTTGACTCGCAGGCCCTTTTTCTCCTTTACCGACTTCCACATCTGCACCTACACCTGCAGCTCCTCCAGAGAGTCAACAATGGCCAACATGTTGTCCGCATACAGCAGCCACCCAGGGACATGGATAACTAAAACGTATGGAAAAATGTCAGCTGAAAATATATTATAGCAGGCTTTGGAGAAGTTTTGGGCGAAAAAGGATTTAATTTCTTCCAGGATCAATCAAAAGGGACTACATTACGCTATGGAGGGGTATACTCAATACTTTTAAATACATGCAGAAGGTAACAAGCTTAATTTCAGTTGGTATTCCGGCCTGCCGCACAGTCACGTTTACATGGACACTTCTCCAATTAAATTTCTAATCGGAATAGATCTATTCCTATCATGCAATCTGAATGTACTGTATATAGGCCTACGGCATTTACAAAAGTGGTAAGCGTACATTCATATGTCTCTCGCGCACACCTGACACATCTGGACAGGCGGCGAAATTTTAATGTATTTGATTTTAATGAAAGCCCAGCAGGAGAGAGCTTTTCTCTGCCTGCTCCTTCAATTAAGAAGAAGGAGGACAGCACAGCGACGTCAGTTTCTCATCCGTTCTTTATATCTACCCCCTCCTCCGCCGCAAACAATACTGCCACAAACAGTGCTGTTATGTAAGGGATAAAGTACAGAACACCAGTCATTATCGGGAAAATAAGACCCGACAGATAGAACCGGACCCCGTCGCGGAGCGGAGGTGTCTTGCTTCGCCCTGAAGGGTATTGTTTTCGATAATGACCAGCGACGTTCTATACATTATTCCGCTTATTACATGCCTACTTGCCAAAACAAAAAAATATCTTATATCTTACAATTGCCATTCGTAGTGTTCATCAGCAGAGAAAGTCTACCAAAGACGTTGACGTTGCTTAGCAACCGGACACGCTGGGTTTGATAAGTTACCGAACTACTTGCGGAGTGGTAAGAAAGATGTGAATCAGGTGAAAAAATCCAGCGGTGAAGTTCGGTGTGCATTAAAGTACAGAAGGACCAATTACGAACTACTGCAGCTGCTGATGCCATCTCTCCAAGTTAAAATGTAGCCGCACCCACCCCAAACCAATCGGAATAAGTGTATACATGTCGATTATGGTGGACTACACCACCACTTCTATTCCGCATGGAATTATATTCCGATCAGAGAATCGTATTGAGGCGTATATGTGATAGTTTATTCCGTTCTTCTGATTCTAATTGGATCAGAAGTGTCCATGTAAACGTGACTAGTCTGATCCACATTACACACTTTCTATCGTCACGTTGTGGCTTGGGAAAAGGGGCAAAATATACCCCATTCTGCATCCTCTCGGGATAGCGACTGACCATGTTACATTTACCCCAAGCACATCGTTTGACCATGTTTATTTTTTTTACACAAACAACATAAATCCCCCATTAAATTGTTATATTATGCCTCCTCCCTGTGATTTTCAATGGCGATGTCCAAGCCAATCTCCGAGTATAGTCGAGGCTGGAATGTCATTGGCTCATCTGCGTTCTAAGGGCGGAGCTTAGCGACAGGTCAGTCCTATCATCTGCAAATGCATTATTGCCATTCAGCACACTTGTCTCCATCAAATCAAAAGCGCACAACAGACGGCAGGTGAACGACTTAGACTGGCTGTCACTCATATTACCTGACATTCCAGCCCTTGATGTGGGTATGCAAGCCCAAGGTTCACATTAATGAATGTAGGCCTATTAATGCCATGCACTCGTAAGCTATGAAAATAATATATTTATTAAATAAAGGCACAAAAAAATGAAATGTATGATTTTCCTTTAATAGCTTCTGGGGAAAAGGGGATGGGGGTCACAAATTCAATCAGAGGTGAATTAGGGGGGCCCTGGAGAAAAAGGTTGGGAACCACTGCTCTTGACCATAGTAGTTGCTTTTTCAGAGACGGGTGAATGGTTGGACGGATCATTGTATGATCACAATGTGCATTGCAGTGCAAATGTGTGACCATCAGAATTGATCACAAAAAAACAAGGGTCCCAGCAATGTCATGCTTATGTTTTCTTGGTGAAGCATACTTAGCTTTCCATTTTTCCTTCAGGATTACCAATGTTTCAGAACTGATCCGAGAACTTAAATAGTGACTTAGCCGTTAAAAGTACAAACCCAAATACTCCTATCAAGGTCTAAACTGCTCAAAATCTGTTACCATAAAATCAAATACCATAACTATATTTAGTCTATAACTGGCAAACACAGAGTGTCAGTGTCTCCATGCTCTCTCACCTCTTCGCAATTTAACCCGTCGATCGTTGAATGAAATTAAAGGGTAAAAAGGTTTTAGAGAATGATGTCGCGGTTCCCCCTTTTCAGACACAACACCTTGTCACTAACACCTTGTCACTAAGTACTGGTTAAAGTCACCAGTACTCCTGTGCGTTGAACATGTAGTACCGGGGTTGGAAAGAGGGAATCTTCTAGTAGAAGATGATCGGTTGTTTGTGAATCCATATGTGAGAATGTCCGCAACTGACTGTAGGGGAAACTGGGAGATGAATGGCAGACAAGGCTGTGCTCTGTTTAAAGGTTCCCAGACAGTGGCGTCTAGATAGAAAGACAAGATGAGACAAATACCTGAGCACTTGACCCCTGCCCCCCAGTGACGCTTCCACGTGCGTCATCCCTGTCGGTTCTTCATGCTTCCTTTCTTTCTTCATGGGTCAGCTTCTCTGAAAGAGAATGAGCCGATGAGCCCCAGGTCTATATTTCAGGTCTATTTTTCCATTCCATTATTTGCACAGATTAATGTGGTTGATGGTATCAGGGACAGCGTGGCCGGCTAAGCTGTGTCTAATGGGCTCTGCTCCATGCACACCCTCACCAATTACCCACTGTAAATAGTATCTACGCTTTCGCCGTAGGCTTTGTTTATTCAATTCTATTCACTTCATAACCGCATGATTATGATTAAAGCAAATAAAACAGGCCGGCTAGAGAGAGCCGGGCCTCCGAATTGCATCAAAGCGTGCCATGCCGACGCACGCGGGTAAACACTGAATCTCACTGACATTACAACACATCAGCAGACATTTCTCACCATTTCTTTATTGACAAAAAATGGCAGCACAAATTATACGCAGTGACCTCTGTCTAGCGAATGGCACAGGCTTTGGGAGTTTGGCGAGAAGAGGGCAATGGTTTTGCAGCAACACTTTAGAAACCAGTCCCAGAGTTCTGCCGGATGTGTACTGTATGGAGGTGTGGCGTGAGGCAACAGTAAGAGCCCAGGGGTCAAGCCTCGCCATGGGGCCGGGGACTATGGGTATGAAACCCCATGCAATCAGGGTTAAAAAGTGATCTAAAGGAAAGCAGTCTACGCTCCAAACTTATCGTCAATATTATTCACTTGGATGCTATTAAGCTTGTATGTAATGCTGTTCACCTTGGATTATTCATAATGCAATGCAGAAGCCCTAGTTCGGCTGTCCAGGGATTGAAATGAACAGGTGGTGGGAGTAAGGACATGCTTACATGTAGAAAAATACACTTTAGTGTTTTAATGTGCAAGAGACTGGATAAAAGGAATGTGGATGGACGGGGTGAGGGTGCATAGTACATTCTCCAAGACACAAAAAGCCTCAGTGAAGTTGGAGTCGAGTATATCCTTAATGAGTTCCTATGCTGTTTATTTGAATTCACGGTAGGTGTGCAGAAAGCAGAAGAGATTATTATAAAGGGTTTTTAATATTTGTTTTAAGGCTGTGATTTGTTATTAAGCAACTAGCGAGTGTGAGTGAACCTTACACACTGCAATGATGGAAAAACCACACAGAGTGATGCACTTTAAAATGAAAAAATATCCTTTTCAGGTATTCACAGTCAAACGCAAACCACCAACACAGTAATCTTTGGAAACTATGTGGAACTTCACTGCCGCCGTGAATTTCTAGACACAGTTTTGCATCCAACCAGATGGTTCTCCTGGTCCGCTGATGCGTGTAGGTGCAGATTCTGCTTACGGCACCAGAAAAAAAGCAGAAAACAGATGACCATGCTGAGGGCCATCATCAGAGCCATAGCACATTGCAACTGACACAAAGTCAGAAGCTGAAAATCTCAATATAGACAGGGCTAAATCTTTCATGAGTGGATCATCTCTTATTCATAGCAACTCTCTATTCCTCATTTTCTTCTGTTTTTTACGATTGAGGTATTGTGACAGACGGACGGAGGTGACGCTAGCCTGTCACTCGTCCTCCAACATCAGTTTAACCTTGAGTGCGGCGCATCATTTATAAACTGGGAACATGTGCTACCAGGGTAAGCCCTAGCAACGCATATAAAACGTATGCTCTACTTAAGATACCTAGTACATTTCACTTATTGTTAACTGCTCACTTCTTTACCTGCTCCAATTAATAACGTACAAAAGGTCATTTACATTTTCTTTCTTTTTCACACATATTTTGCCTCATCCCCTGTCGTCTCTTTCTGTTGAAGTGGCACACAGGGGCCTCAGTGATGCAGGGGCCTTGGGGCCAGGCCTCTGGTGAGGGCCACAAGAACTTGTATGTTAAGCTCTTCATACCTCGTTCAGCCATACATATGCGTGGGCATGGACATTATGGACACACACACACACACACACACACACACACACACACACACACACACACACACACACACACACCAACATGCACACACTACCTGGCTGCCATTCTCTGTCTTATTTTTGTTCCCACCACTAGTGCTTCAATAAGCTATTGCATCCGGTAATCCAAAATGTTCTTAGCATGTTAACTAAAATGAAAAAGACGTGGCCACAGATATATCAGCTTGCAGAGAGAGTGTCTCTCTGTGTCTCTTTATTCTCATTTTAACTAATATGTTACTCTCTGGTCCCTAGTTTATCACCCCGGTGTGAGCGCTTAGTTTCTGCCAGAAGATTGTAGTATTCTGCATCTGCAGTTCTCTTCGCGAGAGAACCGAGCAAAACAAACGAACAAACAAACGTTGCTTATAATTGTGATTACGCATACGTTTTCCCTTGACTATTCACACTGTATCTTTATGTCATTTTGAGCATGTTTAGCGTCATACAGCTGAACAGATTTTAAGTGGGAGGTAGAAGCCTTGGTGTTGGTATATAAGGTACACCTTACCTGTAGAGCCGATTGGATTTCCCAACATAGTTCTGACTAAATTACATAGGATACCATCTGGTTTCACCATTACATACAATCTCAATATGTATGTAATCCATTTAATATATTCTGTCAGGAATCACCCATATTTAATAATTGATTGCATAAAATGGTAATCAAAGTTAGTTTGGCAGTATGGTTCCACTCCTTTCATGTGTTCCCTGCTGTAGGATTTAAAGAATGACGTACAGATGTCAGATAAAGAATACCAACAGCATACCAACATTTGACAACTGGCAGGGAGCGTGATACAATCCCAGAATCCTCTGTTCAGAAGTCCTTAACTCAGACAGCAACACCCAACATTTCACAGATTTAGCATGTGATGGCCACAACCCAAGTTTCTGTTCAGAAGTGCTCACACTTCAACCAACCGCTCTATATTGTTTATCAGCATCATTACAACGTTATAATTACTATAGCTTAAAGGGGAACTATGCAACTTTTTTGGCTTAATTAACCTTAACATAACAGGTTAAGAGTCATTGTGATGGTTCTATAACACTTTATGAGTCGACTAGTCGCTGTTTCGACTCGTCCCCCTACCGCATCTTGGCGGAAAAAGGGAATATTATGCAAGTTTCTGCCGGCGACCCGCCGCCCACTCTCGCGGGAGTCTCGGGTCTCGCGAAGCACCCAATTGTTTTACGGCACTACAGTACAGACAAACAAACACGGAACTGGCTCGATATAAACACAAGTAGCGAAGGGATTCTTAAATTCATCATGGATCAGCCGACTAAAAAGAGACAGAGAAACCCAATGTCGGAGAGAGAAAAGGGAGACTGACCGACAGAGAGGCCAGACACGAGTAAACGTTGGACGATCTTCTCAGGAATAGCGTGAACTGAAAGAAAAAGAAGACTACAAATCCGGATGCCGACTTGCCACGGCCGTGTTGCTCTTGAAATTGTAAGTAGGCCTACCCTTGGGTGAACTTGAACGTTTGTTTTCATGGTTGTTTTTCTGTTTGTCTGTCTTGTCCCCCATATTCAGGCTAAATCTCCGAATCCAGGTTCTTGTTTATTTAAATTACTAGCCCGCGCTATTCAAATGCCTGTATAAGATTGTATAGCCTATATCATGTGATATGTCCGGGCTGGCCATATAATGCAGAGCACGAGAGCTGCTAGTTAGCACATATTCGTCGGTAACAGAACTGTTACGATACGTGAACTTCCATTAGAGCTTTAGCCATGCTATACCTTTGGTGTAGTTACCCGCTTGTAAACATGTTTGTAAAAAGATTGCTTTGTATTTGTTCTTAGTTACAAGCATTGGCAAACAGAATTGTTTTGAGGCTTGATGACCCAAGACGGCTCGGCCTGCCTGCCCCGGTACAGCCACCCAGGTAAGACGTTATGTTACATAATGGCTCCGCCGTCGACAAACCCTCCCAGGTAATATGTTCTGTCTATAGACTATATAAATTGCGATAATATAAGGGAAGAGACAATTTCTCACCTCGACAGGCAACGGCAGGTCGTTCATTTTGTCATAAAACCGTTAAATTCAAACATCGCTTCGACCGGCGTATCAACTTATAAGTCAGGTGATCTTAAAGAGACAGTGTCCCTATAACGCAACGAAAACATGTCAATTACACAGTAGGCTATGGTGAATTATGTCTATAGAGTCCGCCACGTGACTACACTTTACTCTCCTATTGATATCCCCCTTCCCCCCTGCGGACTGTTTTAGTTGTTTTATTTTTCTTATGTTTTGTGTGCATGCTATGCGTGACTGTAGGCTACAGCTGCCTATCTTGGGAAGGACAATGAAAGAGGTGTTTAATCTCAATGATGATTATTATTTTCAACAAACCAATAGTATACTCGCCTTGCATTTTAAAATGTCAATGCACTTATCGGCCCTGAATAACAATAAAAGCTATTTAATAATTGACTTGCATGCATAGTATAGTATACTTTCCATTGAACAATTACCCTTGTTAATTACGACTAGAGGTGGAGCGTGCGCAATGCGCGCACGAAAAACTTTAGTAATATAGTTTTTACTAGTCTCCTTTTAAGAAGTCTAATATAAACCTTTTTTCCACTTCAGTCATATAGTCTGTGAGGTTTAGCTTCGTCGTGCAGTATGCAACAGACATTAGTAGCCGGTACCCTATAGTCTGTCTTCTACGATGACATTGTATTCCATTACACAACACTGATGCTCACCTCTATATTTGCCAACATGTGCATAACCTTGACTGCTTAGCCCGGCCTCTGCGTCCTGAATAGGTGCCCTCTTTGGATGAATATTTCCCAGGGATGAGGATGTTTTTACAGTGTGCTCATGGAGCCAGCGTGTGATGCTACGTGCTCCGGCATCAGAGGCCTGACATGAATCTCAAACAGAGGCTGAGTTAACATGGGGGATCATCACGTATGTGGAGAAGATGTCCCCCGGCCCAGTAGCTCCCCATTCCTTCTACAGGTTACAGTATCGAAAACAAATACATTAAAATTAAACATCTTACTTAATGACATCAATGTGGAAGCATATCTAGAGAGTGTTTTGACTTGCTCCTTTAAGGGGAAAATGCCTCAAGAAATTGGGTGATGGCAAGGAGGCACAAGTTGCATGTATACCTACTTCTTTGAACTGGCGATGTCAGACTTGGAGGTAGCATGGCAGCTGTTGGTGGGATATATTTAAACGGCATAAGGCCCCCTGGGGCAGGATCCTGAGTGCTGATCATGTCACCGAGCGCTGGTTGATGTCTGCTAGCGCACGCTTGCCCTGTCATCTCTTCACACGGCCGCCAGCCTGGCTTCACATTGCAACAGAGGTGAGATTTTTTAAAGAAAACTTAAAAAAAAACTCTGTATTATTATCGTGCTGCTAGTGGCAACTAAATTACTGCAGGACTCACGACACTTGTTAACAGGATATTTTATTGAATAAATTAATTGTTTGTGATATTTGCATAATTTAACTATAGGGAGTGTGTCACTGCTATAACATTCACTAAATGCCATAATATTATTCACTGTTCGCACACCTGCCCCACTGTCTAAGACAGCTCATTGCTTATGTCATTACTCAACAAAGACATCATGTGACCATGCAGTCCCTGATATTAACACATCATTATGTCCTACAACAAATTAAGCCTGTTTTAAATAGTGGCCTTCATCATGGCTTCATGAGCAATGGTTGAAAATCCCACAGACTCTAAACCATGACCATCCAAAAGCAATCCAATTATGTCTGACAATAAACTGAATGATGTGCATCATCCGCACACTTTTCCATCAATTGCTTGACTCCCAGCGTTGGGATTCCAAGAGTTTGTTCCCCAAGGAGGTCAGCCGAGCTGTAAACAACTCTGAGCAAGGGGCCTAACCTAACTTTATCCCTAATGATTATTCCTAAATATTAATACTCATTGAAGAATATGGAGTGATTTCAATTATAAAAAATAAACAATTATTGCATTAATATCTTAGCATTGCATTAATATATATGCTGAGCCATCAGAGTTGATTTTGTAAAATTGTGTTCCAATAACAATGACTTAGGGTTGAATCGATAAAGGATAAATCAACACTATAACACTATAAAATATTTAGACACTATCCCTCTAAAACATTACTTTTAAGTCACAGAAAGAATGGAAGTGGAAAGAATTGGAGCAGATTAGAGCATTCAAAAGTGGGATGGAAGACACTGGAAAAATCAAAGGCTTTTACACCAGCTAGTTGTTTTTCTGAATCATGCTATTATTTTAGTAACAGTATTAAAATGGCATCGATTAATATGTTTAAGATCATAGAAAACTAAAATCACAATTTTGGGATGATTTTCAGATGCAGAATCAAAAAATACTTTTTGTGTAAACATGCATTTAGGAACCCTTGGATTAAATGTGTTGAGGAATACATGCAAATGTCAAACACTGATAAGTCCTTAGTCCAAGAACTAAGTTATTGGACCCGAAAGCAACATTGGATTTATATCGGAGTTTACCGTATGGGTGGTTCAAATAATATATAATCCCCCATCTGCTATTCTGGTGAGTTTACACTAGAGCTGGAGCCTCACATTTCTATGCAAAAATAATCATTTCCCCTCTTATTATTTTTTTTCAAACCGTGAAATAGAATAAACTCGGAAAGGAACAGGCTTGTTTTTAGAGGACATTTCAAGGAACGGTTATCAAACTAATAATCCAATAAAATCATCATTAATAATGGTGGTTTTATTTGATTATTGCTTTTGTCTTGCAATAACATTTTTGTTCCTAATGACAATTGCCAAAGAAGAGGTAGTAGAAAAGGAAACTCCTTTTATACCTCTTTCTTTAACATATTCATGACAAGGTCACTGGTGTTAGCCACATGGGGCACATTGAAAGAAAAAGACGCCATAAATAACAATAACCGGTAGGTAGAGATAGAGAGAGGACAGGGTAATATAGGGGCTGAATTGAGATAAATCATAATGCTAGAGGCAGCAAGAACATTATGTATGAGTGTCCATGTGTGCGTATACGGGCGTACGAAGCTCTCATGCATAAAAGCTCCCATGGAACATCAATAAAATAAAAACGTGTGCTTTTAAACCCTTTTCTTGCATTTGCCCGTGTGTACGTGTGCATGTGTGTGTGTTCCCACAAATGCAAATGTAATATGATCCAATCCCGTTCCCAACAGCTGCTCATGGTAAAGATGTTAGATCTGCCATTTACTCCTGATGGGATGGGGATGTCGTGGGGAATCATTTTAATAGCATGGATGGCAACAGGGTCGAGTTGTGGAGCACACACTCCATGTATAATTAATTCGAATTAGCGTGCTGCCGCTACACCAAACACCCTAACCCTGATGTGAGATTTCCAGGACAAACCCAACCAAACACAAGCACACATGGTGGACTAGGAGGACTTCATTGGACTCACCAACCAGGACATGAATAAACCTGCTGTGGCCCCGCCCCCCTACCCAGATCACCAACCAGGACATGAATGAACCTTCTGTGGCCCCGCCCCCTGACCCAGAGCACAAACCAGGATATGTATTAACCTGTTGTGGCCCCGCCCACTGATTACCAACCAGGCGAGAACACTGGAACACTTATTTAGTTTATCGTGTAGCTTCTACATGCATGCATAACGTGTTCATAATTATCAGGTTTGTTCATTTTCTTCCCAGCCTAGGAGTCCATGTTGCACAAAAACAAACAAAATTTTTTGTACAACATGTGCTGATAACAGAATTAGGCAATATACACAGCAGCATTAAACAATTGTTTTATTGTTATAATATTAGCGATAATACTATTAACTTTATTATTTCAGGTCGATAAACAGCGTCCATATTTCTTGAGCTATAAAAGGGGCATGACTGAGGTGAGCTGTCTCTGCAATCCTGTTCTCTTTCATCAAGTTAATCCCCCCACCCCCCATGTACATGGGCATGGAGCGCAGTGGGGAGGGCGGGAAACATTTTCATTTGGAGATGGTTAAAACATTTTTTTAATGTAGCAGGTAAAGCTTGCTCTAGGCTTTC
>OOFH01049923.1:0-12213 GCA_900323355.1 Merlangius merlangus | reverse complement strand
CATTAGGTGGTGTGTTCTTGTGATGTATGATATGCACAGAAAGGCAACCTGATGTTTATTCATGACTTTCAAGGCAAGGCATTGACTCGTCTTAGCCCACTGATTTCCTTTTAGGGAACAAAACTATGTTGGATTGAAACTTCATCTTAAAGACGTACAGACCCAAAGTAGAGCACCTCCTTTCTCCTCCCATCTCATCCACTCTCTCCTTCCCCCTCCCCCCCCTCCCCTTTCCTCTTCTTTTAAAATTTCCCCTGATATTATTTCTGTCAGATTAAATTTATTTGACCCTTAAAAAAGATCACTTGCACTGATTTCCTTCAGATTTTGCCCAACTCTTTTCCACTCTCGCCTCTGTACTTTGCTAAGGACTTTGATGAAGAGATGACTCTTGCGCGGTTTTCGAGTAGCTGGCATGTTAATGAAGCACTAGTAATATGAGATTAAAATGCCCTGCAGACAGACAGACCGACGGATGGACTAAAGCATGCCCACGCACGCACTCACGCACACACGCACAGACACACGTGCACACGCACACACACACTCATCCAGTTCTGGTTTCAAACGGAGGTACGCTGGCATGCTTTGGATAGCACTCCTCTCTGTGCCCTCCAAACGTGTGAACCCACTTATTTCACTTATTATTTCTCATGGTTCTTCGTCTTTCGCAATGCAACACATTCATCCGAGTTTTGTTTGTATGTCGTTTTTTACTTTTGAGCGTTCTTTTATATGGCGAGTTACAGTAGTTTAAGTTTTCCCGTCCCCTCCTCCCCAGCATTCCATGTCTCCACTTCCCCCGTTGCTCTTCCACTGCTGGGGCTACCATCCTACCTGTAGCTACCTGGCTCTGGTCACTACCTGGATCTACCTGGCTCTTGTCCCTACCCTGATCTACCTCTCCGACTATAGCTACCTGGCTGTGGCCACTACCCGGATCTACCCCTCCACCTGTCACTACCTGGCTCTGGTCACTACCTGGATCTACCTCTCCACCTGTTGCTACCGGGCTCTGGTCACTACCGACTAATCTAAAAAATAGGCTCTAAATTAGCCATTGAGATTAGGAAGCCAGAAAATATTGAAAATAGTGAATGTCAAACTGAATTCATCATCAGACTGACTGTGTTCAGTCAGTCTGAAATAAACTAAATATTCTAAATCTCCTCTTAAATGAATCAATCACATTTTACAATAGGCTATAATATAAAACAAACTATGTATGTTGTGTTGGACACATTTAGTTCTCAACTGCTTGATTCGTTATTATCATTCTTTCATATAGTTATATACTTAAAAAGGTTAATGTCCCTTCATCACGTGGCAATAGGTTCAGCAGGGTTAGGGTTGTTTTCGTACGTTCAGCCCTCGTGGGTCTGTACCATCATACGACTTGTAGTCACACCCGTGCACGTTTTAGCCCTCGCACAGTTGGGTCTACACCATCCACAAAGGCTCCTGCCATGGTATTAACAATATAAAAATCCCTGTTATTACTGAAAACACTGCACATGCTTGACCATGCTTTAATGCTCAGCGGAACATAAAAGTTTCACTGTTTTATGGAACTGCCTGAAATATAAGCCCATTTGCTGCAATCAGCCCCCTACTGCTAAACGTATCCTATTTATCGCACACTATTTATCGTTTCTTTCAAATAACCTACACTGCCCAATGACTAAATAACAGAGGCCAATACAGATATACTCTGTGTCAACGAGACCCGGCATCAAGCGCGACCGTATCAGAGTTTAAGTCAACTTTGTCCACCTGGCTATAGCTATATCCACAAAGCCAGAGACTCTGAGCGTGACATGATCCCCACTTTTAGAACATGCTAAAGGTTTCTTTGAACATCTGGTGTTTAAATGTCTGCAACCTCACTTCATGATAGCCCGGTTTCTCTACTGTTCCTCCAAAACCGAATTCCTGCTTCGATCCTACCCATCCTACCCATGCAAAGTAATCATTCTGGGCGACATCAACATTCATGTTGACCGCCCCTCCCAAGCTGCTGACTTCCTCGTGCTCCTGGACTGTTCAAAACTCTGGAATCATGTCAGCGGCCCCACTCAACATGTGGACACGCCCTTGATCACCTCATAACTGATTGTTAATCAGGTGGAAGCATGCAGATCATATATCTTATCATCTCCGACCATAAGGCAGTAGCTATTTCTAGGAGATGGGTTTGCTACCCATCTCCTAGAAATTTGAACTCCCATCAACACAAACAGCCTCTCTGACTGGATCGGCAACTCTCTACTACTCAAGTGTAGCAACCCCCCCCCCATCTTGATTTGTCATTGTCTATCAATTTGCTGCTCTTGACCTTCATGCAACTTCAACATTTTTCCCGATCTGCCCCTTGGTTCAACCTTGAACATAAGGGGCCTACACAACGCCCAGACCCAAACCAACGGCCAAATGCCTTTATCTGACCACTCTGTTGCCTCTCGTCTTACCTGTTCGGCATAAAAGTTGCAATGAAACAGACGGCGAAGACCACCTGCCAACCACACAGTAGCGTGTACGGTCTGCGCTTGCGCGAGATGCAGGTGTTAGTCTCGTGGCACTAGTCCGGGGCGGACTAACACATTCAGCATAATCCGCGTCAGTGTTCTAGTGAATCAGCGTCAGTGTGCTAGCAGCACACAACCAATCAAGAGTATCCAATGGCTCAGATCCTCACCCACCCACCCTCTCAGGCTTGTTGAATCGGACCAGACAATGTCCGCGCGGTTCCAAAAGCTTCAAAATACCTGAACACACAGAACGGATTTGTTCCCGAACTCGTCCAAGTCTCCCCAAACATTTCAGATGGCCAACGGTTGGGCCAGTGTGTAGCAGGCTTAAGGTCAATGAAATTGAACAGACTTCAGCTTGAGGGCCTACTTGAGGGTCCATAGCCTGGCCTTCAGAGAATACCAAAAGGCCTGCTCTGCTGCCCTTGTGACATGCAGGCACAGCGTTTGTTACAGGAGTAGAGAATGTTTGGACAAGGACATTGATAAGTTAAAGGAGGATACATGGCACAACTCCCAACCCTGACCTAGTTTACCTGCGTCCCTCAAGCCTCAGTCCATGGTACCATTCTCTTCCTCATCACACCTACGTTGATGATACCTAGCTATATCTCAAAGCCATCCTTGAGTAGATCAAAGCTATGGTCCGACAACTTTCTCCAACTTATCAGCAGCAAAACAGAAATTTCTCATTAAACCCATAGTAACACCATAACCTCCCTCAACATTGCTGATGTCATCCAGGCACACTGGCAGCTGTTGTAACAAACATTGTGTTACGACCAGGCTCAGCGAGCACAACATAGACAGGAGTCCTCAATTGATTAAAGGATAAGCAAGATATGTATGAGAAATAAGAGGAGAATACTATACCAATATAACATGTCATCTGTATAATCAGTGGCGAGTGTAGTTTATGGATGATGGGAAAGTTTGCTGTGGTGATATTGTTTTAGATGGCTGATGTGGATCCCCATATGAAGCCTGCAGGCCACACCTTTACAGGTGCACCCCATCAGCTGACAACCCCCTCAGCTCTGCCCACTAGCTCCATGCACAGATAGGCAACCAGGAGAACCAGCAGAAAGAGGGAGGGTCGTCAAACCTCGGCCTCATCGAGGCTCATCAAGAACATCTGTAAAATATCCTTCTACCATCTCTGCAACATCGCCAACCTCCACCCTGCCCTAACCACAGCTGATGCTGAGTAGCTCTTGCAGTGTATCTGCTGCAAGAGTCTCCAAACAAACTGCTCCAAAAACTGCACAACATCCCAACAAGCAGCACTGCCCGGATCCTGGGAAGAGTCTGGAACCATAACCACATCAACCTCACCCTATCAAAATTCCAATCGATTATTATTATTATTATTATTAGGAATTTCCAACTATTGGTATGTGTGTGAGCTCAACCACATCGACCCATTTCTAGTTGAACTCGCCCCATAGAACTGTGTGAAACTAGTCACATTCCCAGCAATGGTACAAAGGGCTTGGATATGCTCAACTACAACCAGTAAAGGCATTTGTGAACTTACAAGCTTTCTAGTATTTTTTTTTCTTTGTCGGGTTTAAGGTTAGTAAAGTAACAACAAAATCAAGTGTCTATTTGTCTAGTAAATTTGATTTTAATGGAAGATTTGCCTTTTCTATCCATCATAGTTGCATCAGTACGTTCATAATAGGGTTCTTCCTTTGAACCAACGGTGTCCATTTATGATCCGAATGACTAAGCTTTTAACAGCACATGCACCCAAATTAAACAAAAGGGCATAGTGCATGACTATCCTTTAAAATGTGTACGTACACTAGCCCGAAAAAAAACACAGGTTTGTATGTGTTTACATGTAAGTTTTACATAGTCCTGGGGCATGAGCCTGCAGCGCCATCTGTCAAGTAGCAGTGTCGATAGTAGAAGTAGCTAACCGAATGACTTCTTGTGTGGTATTAAGAACCTACGTAATATAAGAAAGAAGGGGATGCAGGTAATATACCACAAGCATGACAAACACACACAAACAAGGCCTATTCATGTCACACGTGGCATGGGTAAGCTTGGTACTATAGACAAGATCAGTCTTTTATTTTGTGGGGCTTTTGTTCTTAACATATGTAATGCCTCACTAATCAACGCACGGCAGTGAGCGGTGCCTATTCGAACCTGATATGATAAATAATGCAAATGGGGCACCCTCTGCAAATGCCAGACAAAATAGTGGGTAGCAGAGATGGAGGGGAGAGAGGGAGAGAGGGCGAGGAGCTGAGAGGGGAGGACGAGAGAGTGAGAGCTGGCGGAACCAGCTGATTGTTGTGCTGTCAAATTGATTTGCATGAAAAAGGGTGGCCTAATTGCAGCACTTAACTGCAACGTTCAGATAATACAGAGCAGGATTACTTAAGGACACGGAGGGGCTTTCATTAAGAGGAAGGATTTCCTGGGTGTCTTTGAGAGACACTCCAACAACTTATATTTCACAAAGGGCCCTTTTACGACAGCATTTCACCCAACATGTCTCGTATGCCGTATTCATCATAGTACACACATACAAACTGCTCTCTGAGCAAAATATTAGTCCTAACTACCATATTTCTGATTAAAAGCTCTGGTGTGTTTTTATTTGTTGAATAAGGGATGAGTGTTTTAAATTAGGCAAAGCGATACATGTTTTAGTGTGGCTATTAAAGGATATGACCGGCCTGCTATGACCTCAGGTTAATTGTTGACATTATCTGTGTCGAGATTTCAATCTGCTGATATTTTTGTTCAACTCCGCCCCTCTTGCACAGTGCATGCCGAAATTGGGCAGTTGGCCAGCCAGCCAGTGTTTGGCTTCTCTCATAGCTGTATCTTTGTTTGTTTAACACAAGTAAGTGCATATGAACTGGTTGTGTTCTCAAATACTGCCCACAAATGATCAAATCCACAATTTTTGATTTTGTGTAGTACCCGCCACTGCCCATGCTCACAAAATTAGAGAATAAGGCGAACAGTTATAATTCAGAGCAAAGATGGGGGCTTTTATTTACGCAATGGGATATTTCAGAATTCTGAGTTTAGACCAACATTTCAATATGGGTAACTGTTGGAGAGGTCTTCTTTAACTGATTGGAACGCAGCCTAAGCATACCATTTTAAATCAAAATGAAGGGCTCATTTCCTGTTGTATGAATGTGTGAATAACAAGACTGGCACCTGAACACAAAGGAAACTTTTTCCCACTGGGCCAGTCAAATTCAACCGGTGGGTCGAAGCAATAACAAAATCAGTTTGATTCAAAATTCAAAACCAAGCTAATGACCAGGACATTTTAAATACAGGCATTCTATCTCCACTCCTCTCCATCTCCGCACAGTTGGCATGTTACCACAGAAATGAAACTTGTGGATTAGTTCCTTTGTTGGATGTCAACAGCTCACAAACTGCCCAATTTCAGTATGCACATACACCAGGAGACGGGGGTAAGTTTATCAAAAGTCATGTCTGATTTACATCTGGATATTGACAATGTCAACAATTGAGCTGGGGTCTTAGCAAACCGGCCACAATTTTTTTCATCATGCTTTGCAACCAGCCAATGGGAGATTTTAAACAGCTAGAGGTTTTTACATAAACATGTCCATTTGCCACATAAAACCAATTCCAATTGCATATTTCTGGCAGTATTTGGAATTTGAACAAAGGCTTTCCTATAGATTGAGTCATGTCCTTTCGGGTAGATTAGTTGGGGAAGCTGTGCAATATGCCTTTTTGTCCTTTTACATTTTTCCAATTTCCTCCTTTCCTCACTCACCTTTCTCTACACCCCAGACTCCCATTACTGTTCCTCTACTTTCTTTAATTCCCACCTCCCATCACCATCTCTCCACTGTCTCAGTGTGATTATCCCTCCAGCTGCAACACGTGTGTCTCTTGTGATGGTAGGCAGGCACATTGTGTAGGTCCTAATGAAGCCAACATGAGCAGCACAGAGCCTAGGGCTGGAGGAAGTCTGGTGTTTTACTTTGCCCCGAGATTGGCTAACAAGTCCACCACATTGAACAATGTATGGAGGAATAGGCACTTAGTTTTTTTAATGAATCATGTCCTGAAAGCCTCTACACAAAAAGAAAGCTAATCTATAAAAAGTCTGAGAAATAAAAAAAGGCAGAGAGGTGCTTTTAGCCGTAAAAAGGCACATTTCCTCTTTTTGTTCTGTCCGTGATCGAGGTAATTCTCTGCATTTGCTCTGAAAACACCACTAATGTCTTTTGCTCGTGTGAACAGGGAAGAAAGAAAGGGTCTCAAGGTCCCTATTAGAAGCCTTTTATGTCAATCATTTTCATACTGAGTATTCATCTATTTCCATTCCTCCTTGCCTCCCTTTAGATCCTTAAAACTGGACATAAAAGCAGAGATGCTATTAAACCTTGCTTAACTCTTCTCGCCTGGTGTTTCTCTGACTTTCTGGAAAAGTCCCACATTTCTAAAGCATTCTTTTCAGTCTGCTTATCTGAAAGCCTTCATTTTATTTTGAGATCAAGCATAGTCCATTGCAAGTGTGTCTTAATTACTGTAGCACAATGGCGCAAACCAAGACCAGGCTGTAAAATATGTTCCATTATCATTTGTTTTTGCCTGCGAAGGTCTCACGACAGGTCTTATTGAAGTTATTTCTCACAATTTGCTGCTTAAATCTGACCACAGTGTAGTTGATCAACTGTTTCACAAAACAAATGAACCCTATACTGTAGCAAACAAGGTATAAATGATTAAGCTACAATACACTTATTTGGCTCTCGAAATGCCTTGGGCAAATGCAAATTAAGCATTAATTACCAGAATAATTTTGTATAATCAGTATTAAAAAACACCAGTATGAAAACAATAAATGTTCTTTGTTTGGGTGGTGATGCTACAGCCTCTACTCCAAAGCAGAGAAGTGCTAAGGTTGGTGGTGGTGGTAACTGCCTGTTGTGTAATGAGAGAGTGAGCTGTCAGAGGCACGCGTGTAATGGTTCCCTTGCTGGGTGCCCCGTTCAGGCCCTATGGGAGCACGGCAGAGACACACCATTTCTTTCAAGCCTTCTCCTCTCCTCTCCTGTTTCCCCTTCACCCCAACCTCTCTCTCTCTCCTCCCCCCTCTCAAACAATTGGTGATCTCAGCAGAGACCATGCCAGACCTCTTGTATTGTTGTTGCTCTTTCTGTTTCTCTGTCATCTGCAGGACAGGCATTTGTCTTCCAGAAAAACACATGCATGTACAAACACGCATGTGCACACGCACACCCACACCCTGACGCACGCACGCACGCACACACATTGAATCTCAGTGGTCATTTGGGAGGCCTCCTAGGAACGCTACTTTACTGCTTGCTGTTGAATGTACAGCTGTTCAGCTGGTGAACAGTCATTCTAGCTTCACCAAATGTGTCAGACAGGCTGCACAAGTCGCTTCTATCTGATGGTACATCTCTTTCTACCCTGACATCCCTCATTATGTTGCAACGTCAGCACTGCCACAGTCTGCATCCGGTTCATATTCCTCCCCCTACTCCTCGAACGGAAGAGGAACGTCTAGGTCAATAAAATGGACCACATTCGTATGTAACTCAAATGTTATCAATGTGGTCGAACGAGCATAGTTATGCACGTGCTTCGGTACACCTTTTCAGCTCTTGCTAAAATCATTCTCATACTGGCTTTTGAGGCTATCATTATGTTATGTAGGTTGATTGGTTGAATGACATCTGACCATAACCCCACTTTTTAAAAGATGATAAGATGTAGCGGGCCTGCTCGATTGCTTTAGCAACACAGCATTAATACTGATACTGACTAACCAGGAACCAATTCATCTACAGACCTTGAACTCGACAGCAGTTAAATGAGAGAGCCTTGCTATCCAGATGGTCTAGTGTGGCCGACACAAGTGTCTCACACAAGTGAGACACAAGTCAAGTATCTGCTGGAAACAGAGTAAAAAAAAAAAAGGACTAAAGAAACTGTTAATGCATCAGCAGACAGGAAACATTATGTATTTGTATTTAGCATAAAGCCATTTTCGTCATCCATCTTCGTAAAAGTCTGCATTGCTAGTATAATAGCTTTGGAAGTACAACAAGTTTTGCATAATAATATCTAATCCTAAATAAACTTTGATATGGCATACATAATGGCATTCCTTTGTACCATAGTATAGCAATCGATAGATATGTATTTACAAAGTCACAGACATTGTTTGGACTGTTGGGACTGCTGTTTTGCACATTTTCACGCCTGAAAATGGACCTTACTGACAAGTAAACATTTTGATAGCATAGGGAAAAGAGGTGTTGTTTCAGAGAGAAATAGCATTAAACAGACAGTGGAGAGGACATGGGAGAACAATCCAGCAATACAAGCCCACACTGCGCTGCATGTTAAAGAAATTCCTTATGCATATTAGGTGGCACACTCTGCATAATATCTGCACAATGTGACACGCTCGGCCATACACGGACACCCAAATGGTGTGGCTATACCTTATTGGTTTTTAATCGCTATCATTTTCATTCTCCCCAAAACCTGACAAGACCTCATTTAAACTCTTTAGCTGTGGGTGCCATGCACAGTCCCACGTGTCTCGTAGCCTACTGCGTATTAGCACTGCTCCTTGAATGCGCAGCAGAGGTGTGTGACGATACCAAACGAGGTCCTCGTTACCTCCCACTTGGACGGTGGAAGCCTTTGAAAGTACTACAGCGACATCTGCATGTGCCATGGCAATAAAGCGCCAGTCTGATACCCACTATTCGCTATATGCGCTGGGTTTCTTCTGCCAGCCTCCGCACTGCCCCCCGCTTCCACAGCCCTGCGGCACTCATTACTCAAATTGCTAAACAGGGCTAATTGTGCGGGGCGTGAAGCTGACTTCATTTGAATATTCGGTGTATGGCTTAGGGGGAATTTGACTTACAGGCGTACAGGAAGGAATTAGTTATGGAATCGGTAAATAGGCGTTCATAAATTTGAAAAACGCAAAGTCTCTTTGGATCATAATTATACCTGGGAAAAATTGCGATTGTCTTTCCTTTGAAGAAAAAGTCCATAACGTTTTCGGGGACTTTGGATGCCTATTTTTTTATTGAAGCCATTTAGAATCCTATTATTCTGAAAATAGGAAATGGCATTGGTTTGATGCTGAAAATACAATTACAACAAAGTGCAGGTAGTGAGCACTGAGTCCGTAAACATTAGGATTAAGGGCTAAACTGTACCTGAATTTTGAGGAATGGGTATCTTTGTAATAATGTGTGGATTTAGTTTTTTCACAGTTTTGAAGATATCATAATCACAGTATTACTTTCTCTTTTTTGTCGTATTCATGATCCAATATATCTGTGTCGCAGTCACCCCTGTCTCCTTGTCTCTGAGCATTCAACCAATTTGGCTAAAATCTGCTGCCAACAGTCATTAGCCAGCGTCTTCTTACCCAATAAAGAATGTTAAAATATTACAGTAGTTCAGACCAAATAGACATCAGAACAGGATTTTTATACATCCATTACTGCAGTTGGTTAAAAACAATCCCCTTTATAGTGCATTTAAAAAAAACAATCATTTAACATTTCCCGATTCTAATCGTATCCGTTTCTGCTACATGGATATATATATATAAACACTGTATGCGAAACGACCTCCCTCAGAGATTGTCTGCCCCTTAATTATTCCGCATCTTAGCTTGGCCGAGCCCACTTTTTTAATTAATGTCAAATTAGGCAAATTAGCATTCGGCAGGTTGCCAGAAAGCAGGCGCGCGGCTTTGAAGATTGTCATCTCATAATGAGTTGCTTTTTTTTTCTTTTACACTTTGGTCTCCTCCATTTCCACAATCTCGCTCTCCAGCGGCGGTTGCCTGTATGCCTTAGCGATTTAATGATATGCAAATGAAATATGCATAAAACCATTCTGCTGCAGGATGATTAAGCACAGAGGACATTAGCCAGTGCCCGCCACAGTGTCTGTTTTCTCCTCTTCATTTCGCTTCAGCCAGACGCCGGGAAACGGCGCGCTAATGACGCTCAATACTATTAATGTGCGAACGCTAATCATTTCAACATCACCAACAATATCCAGTGGAGAAATTAGAATCCAGGCAGATTTTCGTCTCGCTCCAGTTTTAAGTTGTAAGATCCAGAGCCATGGGTGGCAGATGTCTTCATTGGTGGTGTGGTTGTGTAGAAATAAGGCAAAGAATGAATCTTTTCCAGAAGAGAGCACTTGAACATCACTGGCAGTGCAGTACCTTTTCTTTGCTTGTTTGTGAAGGCTGGCATTATTTGACTACTGGCATATAACGAAGGAAGAAAAAATATGCTCCTTCTTGCCTTCTCCCTCACTCACATACACTCACTCCACCCCCATTCCTCTCTGCTTTCTCGTGCAGCTCTTTTTTTTTTGTAATCCATTTGTGTAATGAAGACATGGCACAATTAGCATCCCCCATGGAATCAAATAAACGACTGATCATCCAAAGCTCATTAGCTCCGAAAGATTATATCCACATGCGATTTGCAATGAAGGGTACGGGGGGAAAAAATAGCAAAATTACAAATTAGATTGTATTTCGTTCGTGATCGCGATTGTGTGAGGTTATTGTAAATGCCCAAAAGATGCCACCCTTCCATCTGCCCTTGCTGTGTGGAGGCAAAGCAAGACTCAGACATATTGGTGGTGCATGCCAAGGTAGGGTAGCAAGCACAAAGATCTTTTAATCCCTCCCTTTGGATGACTTCTTCAATTATTCATATTCCATAACCATGCCCCTTGTCCAGAAACCCAAGAAGAATCCAAATATTTAGGCCAATGGAGGTTTCCAGAGACTGATTAATTCCTAATCATCCCTTAAATTATTGTATTCTTATTAAAAATTTAGAAGGAAAAAAAAGCTGGTGAAAATCCTAAAATGTATCAAAGCCTATAAACAACACAAGGCACTTGGTATGTTGGCATTGGATGTGCTTCACAGGAACACAGGAACCAAGCATTTTAAGATTGAAGGATGTTGCAAGAGGTTTCAATGGCCCAGCTGCCCCCACCTCAGTAGCTTCCAGGCCAGCATAGAGGTCACATGTTCTCAGGGTCCCACCACTGCATACCCTCTGTATCCTTTCCACTGTCCATCCTGGATCTGTGCCATCCTTGCCACCTAGTCCGTTTGGTCCAGTTTCAGTTTGGAGCCCATTAATCCATGTGGAGACTGCATTAAATGTAGATAGGCCATAGGCAGTCCCAGTTTTTCTTGTTCATGATGAAAATGACATTTAGTCAGGATAACTGTAGCTTCCTGTCACCTTTCCCATTTTCCTAGCAAAAGTCGATGGCGAAACGAACCCAGAATGTGCCATTACATCCAAAAACAGTTCAAATGACGAAAAAATAAGTCCCATCTGTCCGTTGATTTTAATTAGTTTTGGCACTTCATTAGTATGCGTCCTCATGTTTTCTGTTTTTTTTTTTCGCTCTTTTCGTCTGTGTCATTGTAAACAGCTGCCATTGAGCTTCTGGCATGGTCCCTAGGTCTTCTCTCCCTCCCTCTCTTGTCACATGCAGGCTGGCGATTGGCAGATTGGCAGCGTATTGGACAGCAACGCCTTTAGTAGAGATCCTACACCACCAACAAGGCTGACAGCCGCTGCAATGAAAGACGATGGTGGTGAAAATGATG
>OOFH01049921.1:0-14289 GCA_900323355.1 Merlangius merlangus | reverse complement strand
CGGTCAGCAGCACCAGTAGGAGGACTAGCAGCAGCAGGCGGTGGACCCTCTCCATGTTCAGGCTGTGGGCCTAGCGCTTGGTGCTCAGACAGTGGGGGCTCTCCACCACCGGGGGGCGTTTATAAACGGCTCGTCGGACACAGGGGAGGGGTCCCGTGACGCACTCTGTGCAGAACCACAACAAGAACATGGGTTATTTGTGAATGTCGCTGGCAACACTGTGATGAGTCTGGTAGCTTTCATCATTACTGGTGGGTTGGTTCAAACTAAACGTAGGCTCTCAGCCGTCTCCTGTAGACACAAGATACCTTATTTTACTATTGAATGTGGTCCTTCTTTTAAATTGTGGCATGGAAGAATAAGGTCATTTAATTCACTCAGGTCCTTTAAGAATGTTTGTGTTGTGTGCTACTCACATGAAGCCCTGTCGCTGGAATATGGCAGTTTAAATCAAATCTTGTGGTCCTTGATGAATTTATAATGATGAATAAAATTCATCATTAGCTCTTTTAAGTGAAGTGAGTCCCACTGATTAAGGCCCAACCCGCTGTTTAACTTAAAACCAGCTAACTGTGAGGGTGTGTGGCTTCCAGGCTGGTTAAAACAGTAGTGCCATTTGTGTCACTCTCGTCTGGACATATTCATGTGATACTGCTGATGCTGTTAAAGTACATTTTTACTTCACAAAACACACACAGGTCCAGTGACGCAGGGACTTTTGTTAACTGAACAAACACAGACAGATGCACGTGTATAGCGTGCCCCCTAGTGACTATGACAGGCAAATAATAAACAAAACAGAAATCTTTTGTTTACAGAAGAAGCGCCTTCGTTTGTCTTGCATAAGGTCTATAGATATCAATATGTAGCCTATTCTATTAGTTGTGGAATTGGCTCATAGTTATTACACTAGATAATACTAGATATATTAGATACTATCTCAAACACATTCAGTTATCTCAATAAAATCCTCAAAAGTCAAAAATGATCGTCAGATCATTTTTATACTCATCATACTTCTACATAAATAAAGATAAACGATAAAGCTACCTACGTTATAGTAAGCACTCCAATCCATTAGATGGCGGTATATATTGTGTACGGCGCTGTTTCACCCGATTAAACACATCGAAAATAAACAACAGGCAGAAAGTCGCGCCTGCGCAACACCGGCGCTAATACTATTATTCCAAGATGGCGGACCTTCTAGGCTCAATTTTAAGCTCGATGGAGAAACCTCCGACAGTCGGTGACAAGGAAAGCCGACGAAAGGCCCGAGGTACACACTCTCCACAAGTCGCCACTACTGTTGAAAGGAGTCATTTATGAACAGGCATCATATATCGGAATGCGGATTATTAAAAGGAAAGCGAAATGGTTTTCTCGTCCTCAGATTGGCCAAGCCAGCTCTCCATCAAGCATGCGTCGCTTTTTAGTCCCGCCTTAAATTATTAAAAGACTCGTGTAGGTCAACACAAACCTGTTAACTTAGTTCAACCTACACATGGATGCTAATCACTGTGACACAACCTATCAATACACGTTAGTTTGTGTTTAATTGTATATATCCTATTGTCAATTCCAATACCAATTAAAATGCATGTTTATTGTTTGTTTTTAATGTTTTAATGGTTGTTTACATAGCACAGCAAGTGAAGGGCTAATGAAAGGTTATATTAAGATTATTCTTTGTAGATAGGACTGTGGTTAGAAAGTATTTAACATTAAAAACCCTTACAGATACCCTTACGTCTTTTCAGAGCAAGCAGCCAGAATGAAAAAGATGCAAGAGGATGAAAAGAGAAAGAAGGCTGACTTTAGGAAAAAGGTGAGCTCTTCCATTCATCTGTCATCTATCGATTGAAAAATAATCTTTAAAGGTACAGTATATCATTTAGTGGCCTCTAGTGGTAAGGTGGCAGACTGCAACCAACTTAATCCCCTCCACCTCCCTCTCCTCAGGTCCAAAGCTGTAGGGATTCAGGGATATATTTGACGTTGACTGTTTGTATATCAAGGGTTATTGTAGCACTTAAGTTTATGTACTCCAATGATTCTTGTTATATCTTCATTATTGATTGGAGTTTTTGTCGTGTTGGACAAAAGCATAAGCCAATTAATGTAATGTAGTGTCATTGAAGTTGGTTCACAGTTTTTATTGATTAAAAATAGAGCTAGAGTCTATAATGCTACTTATTCAATAGAGATTTTTTGATCGCTTGTGTCCTCTCTGCAAACAAGTGTGAACGTTGAAATTTGCTCCGAAAGCAGTGGTGTGTGTGGGGGGTGTGTTTGGATGTGAGGAGCTCTGTCTTGGCAGCGGTTCATGTTGATGGCAGCATCCGATAGAGGATGAAGCTTATTGGGCTCTTACAATACAAGCCCCAGTGTGTGTTGATGTGGGGAGCTCGGTCTGGCCAGCGGTTTATGTGGACTGCTGCCTTCGAGAGGGGGTTAACCTGCTCGTACACTTGTCGCCTAATGCCTAATATATCAGTATAGTGATAGAATTCCAGAAGAGTGGGTTAACTAGCTCCGTAAACTGTATGGATTAGGTATCTTTAACGTGCCACATGTATTGTTTATTAGGGGTGTAACTGTACACAAAAGCCACGGTTCGGTACGTACCTCGGTTTTGAAGTCACAGTAGGGAACAGGACGGTACGGTTCATAGTTAAGGGGAACATTTTTAAAAACTGCTTGTTTGTCAACAGAGACTGGCCGTAGATCAGCAGCAATGAAAACACCAATAAACTTGGTTATGGCATTTGCATTTCTGAATTCCCGGACAGGGGTTGTTGAAATAGTGTCGTGAGCTGGGTTTGCACAGCTTTTTTTTTTTTTCACAGCAACTGTGATAGAAACACCTGGACGTAGCCGGAGAGCCTGTCGGAGACCCTCTTCGTAGCTTACGTTCTCATCCAATATTTTCTAACTATCCACCGACGCAACAGAGACTGCAAGGGCTGTCGTTGGTCCTCTAACCAAATCATTTCCAAAATCACTTCTCCAGTTTGACTTGGCACCTTATTTACTTTGTACATTGTTAACGTTGCACAATAAGGACCAATAAAACACCAAATAAGATTTGAAAAGCTTTGGAAGTTTATTTACAACACTGCTTAGATGGTTTGTAGTCAACATATAATATCGATCGGGCGCCAAATTGCATTGCGTATCCGAAATCCCGACGGAGAGCTACAAATGCTTGGGGGGTCTCCGTAGTTACGGAGTCGGATAACGGAGTCGGAGTAGTATAATTTGACTAAACGGTCCGGGGGGCACTCCGACTTTAAGTTTTAAATTCGGCATCGCAAAACAAGCCTTTACATTCGCCATATTAACGCCATGAACGCCACATTTACACACCGCGGTCTCTGTAACCACCCAGAAGTGCCTGTACCGTGACATTCGGGACAAATACGTGTATCGCTACACCCCTTATGTTGATGTATCTTTACCATGATTATGTATCTTTAACATGCTACATGTGTTGTTTATTTATCTTTTAACATGCTACATGTATGGTGTATGTTCTTCTGCAGATGGAGAAGGAGGTTTCAGATTTTATTCAGGACAGTACGCAGCCCAAAAGAAAATACACACCTATGGGGAAGATAGAAAGAAGTATAATGTAAGTACAATTAGAAAGTATACTCTTAAACTAGGTACTCTTAGTTATAAAGCCTCAACACTTGACATCATCATCCATTAATATGGGTAATGTACAACGCTCCCAGGTCCTATTTTACAGTTTGCAGCTTGACTAGCTTGATGCTACTATGTCACACGGAGAAATTGCTGCTGTTGTTACAATGGGATTTAATAGGAAAGTACATCTAAAAGTACCATAATGCACCATTGGCTAAACTGAAATTTGCATTTCCAGCCTGGCTCTCCCAGCCTGGTCACGAATATCTCTCACGGGCGTTGTCCCAAAGGAAGGGTTGAAATTTGATCGCTTGGGTGGCATATTGTATACGTGTAGCCTTCAACCTTAATAACTAGGGATGCACCGATTGTGAAATTCTGGGCCGATACCGATGTTTAAAATAACAATTTGGCCGATAGCCGATACCGTTGTTTTTTGTTAGTATTTATTTCCCCTTTGTGCCAGGGAAACAAACCCTAACCCCCCACGCACGTACGCCGACATGCACCTCGTATACACGCACTCACAATGACACAGGCAGAGGCATTTACAATTTGTATGAAATCAATCTGTTTATTTCAACAACTGCGCCATCAACATTCTACATCAAAATTATTTCAACGTGGGCTTAGGCAGATAGGCCTACATGTGCCGAAAACAGATCGCTATTCATTTTATTGAACACAGCCTGAATGACGGTGAACTAGACACGTCTTGAGCATACGGAAAATATGGCCACAGAAATAAGAGGTAGGAAGCTTAGCAACCACACGTGTGCCCGCGCACGTGTGGTTGGTTTACAATTAAAAGTGAAAGAAAATGTCGGTTGTGTGGGAGTATTTCACTGTCTCAGAGAAAGATCAGCGATATGCAGTTTGTAAGACATGTTCCAGTGACATTTCAAGAGGAGGAAGCATTAAACATGTAAACGTCGGCCACTGCCATCAGTGAACGTCATCGTATTTTCCGATGGCAGTCAACAACGTGAATATCGTCCCTTACCGATGTTCGTCCGATACATCGGTGCATCCCTATTAAAAACATATGCTGCTATACATATAGTTCATTGGATTAATTTATTATATTTATAAATGTTTAGTTTACACAATGTAGACTCCTGATGTTGTGAGAGGCTAGCGCAAGTCATTCTGGGTAATGTAGGTCAATGGCACATTGGAGCCCGTCGCTGGAATCCTGAAACGGCAGCCTGGGACAAATTGTAATCCCGAATCGGATGAAGTACTATATTATACATCAAAAAAATAGGACCCAGTTTGCTCATTTTTAGGCTGTATTACTACTTTGAAGCATTGTGTCTGTCTGTTAAGACCCCAGGTTAATTGTTGACATTGTCTATGTGAAGATATAAATCTGCTGAATCCGTGATTCTGTGTTGTCTAGATGATTTACAGACTGAGTCACACATTTTTGAATTCTGTGAGGCGATAGGGGCTGTGGTATGGGCAGTGGGATAATTCTGAGTGATTGCAGAGAAACATTTCAATAATTTGCAAATCTTCTTTAAGCTTTTCGTAAACTGTATGCTGTTTTTTCTTTTTTAGGTACAAATGTATACATTTCTATAAAATTCCTCTCAACTAAAGCCAATTCTCTGCGTTGTTCCTGCAGACATGATGTTGCGGAGGTGGCCGGGCTCGCCTCCTTCTCCTTTGGAGAGGACGAGGAGAGTCGCTACGTCATGCTTTTCAAGAAGGTGGGGTATACAATAGATCACATTTGTTTTAATGGTGGATGGACAGTTTTTATAGAACACTTCTCTCAACTTGATGGCCACACACAAGGCTTGATAATGAATGCATCAGATTCATACTCCTTTATACCCACGTTTACCCACTCATACTCACTTTCACCCACTCGTACAACCTATCACCCACTCATACATATTCACCCACTCATACATATTCACCCACTCATACATATTCACCCACTCATACATATTCACCCACTCATACATATTCACCCACTCATACATATTCACCCACTCATGCACAGTTACACACACTCATGCACAGTTAAACACACTCATGCACAGTTACACACACACTCATGCACAGTGACACACACTCATGCACAGTTACACACACTCATACACACTTTCACACACTCATACACACATATACACACTTTCACCCACTCATACACACTTTCACACACTCATACACGCACACACACACACTTTCACCCACTCATACACATATTTACCCATCCATTCATAAACACATGAATCCATTCTTCAAAAGGATTCGTCCTCTCATACTCTCAGTTACCCTTTCCCACCACCTTCCCCCGCTCACAGTCACAGAGCGCTCCGCCCAGTCTGCGTGGCATGCCAACACTTTAAACTTCCCCCATGCTGTGCTGTGGCTGTCTGCAGGAGTCTGCCCCTACAGACGATGAGCTGGAGGCGTACCGCAAGGGAGAGGAGTGGAACCCGCAGGTGGCCGAGCAGCGGCGCAAGCTCAAGGTACGACCGGCGCACAGAGCCGCACGCACACACACACACACACCGGCTCACACTAACCCCGTAGCTACACGAGGGCTCCCACCGACACGCCGCACTGTAGCGCAGGGAGCAGGAGGAGCACATAGGAGAACATAGAATGAACAACTAGGAGTACTCGGCTGTATACCGTTTGTGTGCATGCAGTGCCTTTTTGGTATTTTATCTGCAGACTGGTGTTCCAATGACGGCACCAATTGTAGAAGGTGCGAAGTAAACAAGAGGTGCGTATAGTCTGTGGAGGGACACGGTTTGTGTTGTAGGCTGACACGTTTCTTTTTGGTTTCTTTGAACAGAGACCGCTAATTCAGCGATGCAACGCGACCGGTGAAGGGCTTCACCATATCATCCGTTTCCACCCTCATCATTATTCTTGTCCTATTGCAGAAAATTTTAATGTACTACTATAGAATAATTATTCTTGAGAACTCCGTCATAAACATGTACGACTGTAGAATTACAACAGGCACAGAAAAGACTAATCATAAACCACAACTGAGTCGCATAACGTCCTGACAACGAGACAACCTGGACATAAAAATGTGGAACAAGATTTATTTGTAATCACTTGTACTGCATAGCAGTTACTTGCAAGGGACCTGGCTTCACTCTTTTTTTATTTATTTTTCATCTTCATTCAAGAAGTGTAAAGAACATTCACAATGTGTACACATATACGCCCATTTGAAGCCCTGTCTTTACCGGCCCCTCTCTCTGACTCAGCGCGACGCCATTTTGTGTTTCCAGGAGCAGGCAGCGTTGGAGCAGGCCACCTCTCTGAAGACCAATAAACTGGAGGCGTCCCCCGCCTCCAACTACCGGGACAAGTACAGCCACCTGATCGGGACGTCTGCCGCTAAGGACGCGGCGCACACGCTGGAGGCCAACAGCGCCTATGGCTGTGGTGAGCGCACCTAGCCGACTTCCAATAAACATTTAACTATCCAGCCACATTCTAGAATAATCCATATAATAATCCTAAACTGCAAATGACATATATTTACATTTAGAATACAATTTTTTAACTTGTGTCACCCCCCCTTCTCCATTCTCCCACCTTCTCTTTCCGTCGGTCGACGGTTGGTCCAATCGCAGTGCCCACGGCGAACAAGCGCGACAAGCGCTCCATCGAGGAGGCCATGAACCAGATCAGAGCCAAAAAGAAGCAGAAGCTGGAGGATCCCCCGGGGGCAGCGGGGCCTGACGCAGGCAGCAGTCAGTCCTGAGGGCCCTGGCCCCCCCCGCCTGCTCCCTCTCTCTGTGTTAGTGTGAGTTTTTAAACGTTCAAGAAGCAATATTCCCGTCAAAGTGTACCAGACGACGGTCCGAGAGCCCACAGCACCGTGCTGTCCTCCAGTATCTCTTAATACGTTGTCATAGGGACAAGGCTCAAACGTACATGTGCATACATCCACCCACTGAGCTGTGTGGTCGCTTTTTAGTGGAATATTTCCATTACAACTGTTTTTTAAAAAAGGTCTATAAAGTGTTTTCTCTTTTCCAAAGTAAGTCGCAAGTGATGACCGGTTTTCCAGATAAATGACTACAAGTTCCTGAAATGGCCTCAAATATACTGTGATGACATAACATACATTCGCTTTAAGGCTGCATATATAGGCTGCAAAAAGCATTACATTTTGTTCAGTAAAACAATAGCCCTCGAGACTAAAGTATTTCACATTGATGATAGGAATAAATTCAAAGATGCTTAACGATTTGGGATTGTGAAGCTATAACCTGTTTGTACATGCACTGTTCCCTTGAAACTCATCTTATGAAACCTTTTCTGTTTGTTTTTATCTTCATTATTTTTTTATTTACTGGTTAGTTACTGGTTAGTTTTATTTACTGGTTCGTTTTTTTAATGAGGTTCAATAGGGCTATGGGATTTACTGAATAAGTTTCAAACTTCCACACACAAATAACGTATTGTAGTAGCCCAGGAATTAACGGTAGACGGCGCAAACAAATGTTTTGGAAGTGTCTCCGTTGCGCAATGGACGTCTGCTATGAGAATGTTTGGCGCCATCTAGCGTTGATATTTAAACCAGGCGTTTTTAAACCGTGATGGAAACGGGCAGTTATGGCAAAGGTTGCAAAAGAGGAGGAAGATTTTAGAATTTATTTTTTTATTATTCATGAAATGAACATATTTGTGGTCGTGTCTGCTATGTTGTGTGTTCATAAAAGTCTGGTTCCTACAGGTCTAAAGCGAGTATAGCCCTTATGAACTAAGGCTACTGCAAAGCGGGTTGTATTTTAAATGGATGTTTTATTTATTTCCTGGCTTTTCACTGTGCTTTATAATGTTTCTTATTTGACATACCCATGTCTGTCTTTATGATTGTTGCCATCGGCATACATGTATGTAAAAGGTAACCTATTTCAAATAAAAACTAACAAAAACACTGTATAGCAATTTTCAAGTCATTTGTTCCAAAAGTCTATCCATAGTAAGCCTATTTTAGAAATGTTTTCACATAATTGCCTCAAAGGATAGCCATTTCAACAAATCTATTTACTTTCAGGTATACTGATCTGCATCCATTGTGTGCCAATCATGTAGGATCGTTCATACATAAATGAAAGTATTTAGTGTAATTGATCACATCATATCTCATAACACAATTCTAGTTCATTGTTTTGGATTTTGCACAACCACTTGGCCTCGAAGCGTAATTTCACAACCTTCTCATGCACGTGTCCTCTCCGCGCCTCTAGGGGGCGCCTCGGGTGAATAAATGATAAATAGCTGCTTTTTATCCTCTTTTCTCGCTGTCCTGAAGATACGCAGGATCTAACTAACTTTTATTTCGCGTAGAAGACCCACTCTTAACATATTCAAGACATGAAGCTCATCTCTCTGTTTATTGTCATAACTTGGTTGGCGGATGCAGAGCTGAAAACGACAAAAGGTGAGGGAAACCATAAGGCAACTTGTTCTGGACTGATTACATAGGTTTAAAGTCAAATTAGTTCGTAACTCAAGTCATATATATATTTTTAAATTTTACATTTCTTTATGCTTTGTTGAATACCATTGTAATCGTTGTTCTGCCTTCTGTAGCCATTTTTCTCTGTTTGTTGAAACAAAATAAAGAAAGCAAAAACATTTTTGGATTTATTTTGTTTATTTGATAATGCGTGACATTCCTACACATCTGATGGCTGCCATATCTTTTTCATTCAGTGTCGGGGACGACATGCACTTTCAAAGACAAGATCTTCAGTCCCGGAGACAGCTGGCATCCCTATCTCGAGCCCTTTGGCTTCATGTTCTGTATGCGCTGCATGTGCACGGAGGTAGCTTATGGTACCAATTCTTTACCGTCCCAAAATGCCTCCACTTCCACAGCCTTTTACGCAAAAAAAAGAGGCTTAAATTCGAATTTACGACTTCGTTTGTTTCATTGACGTGACCATTCTCCTCTCCGCTGTATACCGCCACTGTTAGTGTGCGTGCGTGCGTGCGTGTTTGTGTAGTTCAGTGTTTGCCTCGTTAACCGTCGGCGTCCATCTCTTTTAGGCGGGCCATGTGAAATGTAACACAATCAGGTGTCCTGCGTTGACTTGTGAGAATTCAGTGACCGAGCCGCAGCAGTGCTGCCCCCGCTGCCCAGGTTAGCCCAGCACACACACAGCTCTACCGTATAAACATCGTTATTCCCCCCCTCGTGAATACAGGACTGTTTGTTGGGTTCTTCTATCTGCAGACGAGCCCAGGGTCCCTGCAGGACTCCGAGCCTCGGTGAAGACCTGTCGGTACAACGGGAGTGTTTACCAACCAGGGGAGTCGTTCACCAAACACGACCTGTTCCCGTCCAGACAGACCAACCAGTGCGTCATGTGCACGTGCTCGGTGAGTCCCCAGTTATCCTCTAACGTTAGAGGTTTATTAACATAACACGCTGCGTCTTAGACCCAAGTCCCAGGCCCACAACACAAACATAACCCAAACCCCACATACAAATCATACCCAAAATACTAAAGCTTGTTTTTATATGAAACGGAAACAATTTATTCCAATTGTCCAATTTTTTTCTATGTGGGAAATCCTAGTTCTGGTCAGTTCTAACCTATCGATGAAGATCCCCTTGGATTTGACCCATATGTCTCTGGAACATGCTCGGCCCCTCAGCTGCTCTACTGTCTCCATCAGCAGTAACTCCAGAAAATGTTCCATCATTTTGAACTCCGAATTCTGAACGTAGAAATATGTAAAGGCAAAGCTGGATTCATATTCAATTCATAGACTTTAAAAATACTGGTACTTTCTTTCTCAACTGCAGATTATCCATTTCTTATAAATATTTATATTCTTAAATCCACAACATGAATGTATACCAATGAAGTGATGCATCTCTTTTTACCTGCGGTTCCTCCAGAATGGGAACATCTTCTGCGCGCTGAAGACCTGCCAGTCCCTGAGCTGTTCCTCCCCCGTCCCCCTGCCAGACACCTGCTGCATGGTCTGCAGAGGTCCTCACACTCTCCTTATGTCTGCATTCATATATTGTGATGTACATAGAATATCCTTGCACGGATCTGATCTGTCTGCATCCCATATACCTGGCTTGACGGCCAATCACAGCGACACATCTGTAGTGGAACGTGCTCATAATGATAAGTGGCTACTCCGATGGACGTTGAATGCACTATGCCTGCATACTGACACGTTGTTGATTGATTCTCCTTCCAGATCAGATGACCAGTGGCTCCTCGTCCATAGAGGATGGAAACCAACAGCTGAACCGGGGCGTTGTAAGTCCATTCATAATCGTTCATGATGACAGTTATTTAATGTGTGTTTCATACATCAAGTCTTGAATAAAACCGTTCTTGCAGATTGTAACCCAAGTATCCACTAACTCAACACTGGGTTTATATCTGCCCGGTGACACCAGAGACACTCTGTGGACCAGTGCTCTGAGGAGCCACTGGTGAGGGACCGGTCGGGGGTCCTTGGGGCCACCTTGTCCTCACTGAAGAGCAGCCCCAGGTCGGGGCCCTGGGGCCTGGGTCTGGGCAAGCTCAACCTGAAGGGAGCCGCGGACACAACTGTCAAGATCTTCTTACAGAAGAAACAGCAGAAAGGTTTGTTTTTTAACCTCTTGTATTGTTCCAAATTGCTCCGCAGCCGCTCCAACTACAACATAACCCTCCTTTACTACATGGCACTTTAGGTGGCCAAGTACTTTTGTCATTATTGCGAAGAAAAGGTTAGGCACAAGGATAACCCTAGACTGATAATAGCAAAGATATTGATTATAATAATAATGGTGGTAACAATAATAATAATTATTGTATTATAACCATTGTGTTAAATATATGTTATATATAGTATGATAATGTCTTATTATGATTCTAAAACACAAAATAAATTGTAATATTAATAATTCATATTGATCACTAATAACTACTAGTCCACCGATTAAACTCGTTGCTGTCCGAGTCACATCCTTAACAGCATGTGTCTCCCCCCTCCCCCCCAGCGTGTTCATACAACAGTAAGACGTACTCCCATGGGGAGACATGGCACCCTGTCCTGGGACGCGTCCTGGAGTGCATCCTGTGCTCGTGCAGCGACGGCCTGCAGGACTGCCGACGCATCACCTGTCCCAACCAGTACCCCTGCAAACGACCCACCAAGTCAGCGGGGAAATGCTGCAAGACCTGCCCAGGTATAACGGCAGAAGAGTAGCAGCCTGAACGTAGTGCCCTGAGGAACACCAATGGGCCTCCAGGCAGTGCTTGGAGCACCGTGAATGTTGTCGGATTTAAACGAATGGATAAGAGGATCCACAAACATGAAATAAGCTTGAAGGGACCATGGCAAAGCGGGCAAAGTCAATTACGGATTTCTGTTAACAAATATTCCTGACACAAGCAATGTGAATTAAATGCCATTCGTCAATCTGATCAACCACGAACGACACGCCACTGGACGTAAAATATTAGATTTGTGTGCATTTGTATTTATTATTTTTGTTGCGTGCTTCGCCCCATCATTTTCTTTGTCAGCTATAGTCTATACCAACCATCAATGCACATGGAATACATTTGACACTAGATTGTACTTTTATTATTCGTATTTTCACAGGTGTGCCTTGAATTTCTAGTTCGGATTGTTTCTGTTCCTCAGCACAAAACGTTAGGGAATGATTGATTCGACGATCAGCCCAAAGCCTGCCATGCTACCATTGTCCTGGTTCTTGCTTCCAGAGCTTCGGGCCGAAACGAACCAGAGCAAGTGTCACCATGGTTACCGAAACAACGTTCTCGTCTACAAGGTGGAACCGGCGAGAAACGACTCAGACGACATCAGAACCATCGCCATCGAAAAGTTGGGGCTGACGGAGGTGGAACTCCAAACCTGGAAGACCGTGGGAGGTAATGTGTAGCTTCTGAAAAAATTGATTTTTTTTTTGTTTTAGTTTGAGATGGTTAAAATTGCTAAAATGCAGCGTTTTGACTTTTATGACCCTCACAGAGGATTTACAGTTGTTGGAAATCGCAGAAGTGGAACGTAGAAATGTCACGGCTCACCCTGAAAGCTACACATTGCTCGCTACCGTCGCTGAAGGTTGGTTGATTCATTGTTCTACACTCTCCACACATACAGTATATAATATAAATCTTCAATGATATGGCGTGGCACTTTTTTTGTTCTTCAAAAGTTTTTGCTTATATTTAATTGAAATCATTTAAATGATTATTTGATTATTATTTTCAACTTTTCTGTTGCTGAGGCTTTTGCGGGTTCTTTTGCAGACACCTGGAAAAAGTTTAGAGGGGAGAATATCGGTGACAATTCTCAAACGACGGTTTGCGATGACGGCATCAGGGAGATAGTCAATTATTTAAACCCAAAGCACACTGAAGACATGTGTTCACCTTAAACACACAACATCACACAACATACAGAGATCTAATTGATTTACACTTCTTACGGATTTATGTTTATTATCAAAATAAAGTATGAATGTTAATGTAATTAAGCAAATATAGCATCTTTTAGTTAGCTGAAGTCCCGGAGATACAGTTTGATCCCAGCTAAAGCAGGATCATCGCTCATATACCATAGACTTCTGCCACAAAACAATACACAAAACAATATTTATAGAAAGAGCTTTTTTTAATAGTTGTTTTACTTTTGTTATTGTACATCATAAGGTAGAACTGTTTATAAAAATAGCTTTTACATACATACTGCAACAAACAATATACAGTGTATGACAGTATGGCAAAATATAAAAACTGTTTACATTACCCAAATAGAGTTGAGATATATGATTTTTGCGGTCAGAATCTCTTGTACCAGCTCGATGTGCTAATTAAACATTAATGTTTTGTTAACAATGTCTCCATATAACATTGTAAGTGTTATGTTATAACACTTCAGACAGGGGGTAATTGACCTAAATCAACAGCCTTTAAAAACTTTACTGTAATTCTGTTGAGTTACTCTGTTATCTTTTCATATTTATTGTACATATAAAAGTCTTATGAACTTAAAGAATGCCTTGTCATGCTTATTGTATGATTCAAATGTTTGTATCTATACATCCGTACACACTTTTTTTTTTTTAACATCAACACCTGTGTATGGCTCTACCTTCTCATGCTTTAAAGCTAGGGTAGGCGATTTTGGAGAAAACAGCCGTTGCGATTCCGTTGCGTGCTCGATGGTCCCTCCCTGCCACGCTACCTGCTGTAGCTCCTCCCTCCGAACGTCAGTTATGCGCGTTCATGTGAATTCAGTTACATTGATAGGAAGACAAAATGCCATGTCAGATTCAGAAGTAATTAAACATTAGTGCTGATAACTGCATAAGTACATATATAGTTGATGGTATCCGGGGAATGGGGAATTTATGGGCCGTTGATGAAGTCATTGCTACTCAGTTGTCCGCCGTAGTAGTGCCAAACTGTCAGACTGCTAGGCTCGTGAATGCTCACGAAGGGACGCACAAACGTCGGTGCCAAGGTGACGGACAGTCCCACAGCCAATAAGAACGGAGAATCGGAGCCTCGCTCTGATTGGTCAAGGTGTACATGAGCGGTGGCATTTTTTTGGGGGGGCACACAGAGGCAGGGGAGAGCAAAGTGATGAGCA
>OOFH01049920.1:0-15083 GCA_900323355.1 Merlangius merlangus | reverse complement strand
TAGCTGCGTCTTGTGCTCACAGACGCTCCTCCCTCTCTGTATCTCCTAGAGGATCGCACCTCCTTCAGCCTTTCAAAACTTCTGGCAGTCCGTGGCATCGCCCCGTCCGCAGCGTTGTGAGTAGTTTGAGCTGGACTAACTGAATCGCGGCGGCCGTCTGGGCCGGCAGCAGGGATGCAGGTGTCGCTGGTGTGCACGGACCACCGCGGTGGGGTGAGCCGCACCACGGAGGACCGTCTGAACCGACAGAATGCCAACAGTCCCAACACGGGCACCCGGAGCAAGTTCAGAGCGGTCGCCATGGTGGCTCGCAGCCTGGGCCAGCTCTCGGTCCAGAGTGTGCCTTCCTCCAGCGAGCAGAGCATCCGCACCGGCATGAAGTATAGGTAGGGGCTCTGCACCGCGCCTGCTACACCTGAAGGGTCGACACTCAAGATCTACTCCTAATTCGATGAGCAGGTCTGGCAGTGAGGCAGTATGATGATTATAAAAGGACAGAAGGAGAATGCAGAGCTGGTGTTTGTTATGTCTGTAATATTGATTAGTATCGCTTATGTTGAATTTGCCTTCCAAAATAACCAATGCAAATCTTTATACATTAAATATCTTCAGGAAGCTATTGATCTTAAGAATAGCAACCCTAATATTTTATCCAACATTGCACAGATGAATTTGAATACAGCCGTTACAATTATGTGTTTAAACAACCTTTTATCATGAAGAGCGTTTTTATATGCCTATTTTTACGCAAGTCGTAGTTGGAAAAATTATGGATTGAGCCTGTTTAGTGCTGCGTTCACTGAAACACTTTTTTAATGTAAATTGTTTATTTTGTTTACAGTCCAGAAACTATCCTCGATATTAAATGTTTCGTTTTATCTGTTCGACATAAAAGGAATAGAATACTTACATTATGAAATAAATCAAACAGTTCATAATAATATAGTTGAGTCATCATAAGTATGGGCAAGCCTTGTAGGCTATGTCAAATAAATAGAAAAACGAATATAGACATGCATTTGCTGGCATATTTAATGAGAATGCAAACATTGAAGGGAAAAACATGCAACGTATGGGTCCTGGTGTGTCAGAGACGGAGTTTGAGAGAGCGAGAGAGGGGGCTAAGCTCAGCGCTAATGTGGGCACTGCTCACGAAGGAGTAGGCTGTGGTAATCTGTGCTCTTGTCACTGTGTATCTACACCATGCCTCTCAAAGTGAAAGCCTGCCAGGGCCATGGCGGACTTTTGCATTTCTAATTTCAGAATTTGCCCACATTTTTATGGAACGAGCTTTTGTTCACTGGTCATGAGTTGATGGAAAATGAGTGGGTTTTATTTTAGTGATGCAGAAAGCAGGCAGAAACACCTGGGGTCCGTACACAGTGAAATAACCCACATGTGGCTTGTTTGGACCAAAAGCTCTTTCTCTATCCTACCTGGAAAACCCTTGAGTTATTCACACTTTTGATTCGCAGAGGGGGAGGTTAATCGCTGCTTATTTATTTCAGCCTCATTCATATGGAGAATTTTTCAATTCCCTGCATGGCGGCACTGAGCTTCTGTCAAGGTTGACAGAGTAAGCCTACGGACAAAGGTGCCGCTTTTTTATCATCAACCTTCCCTTCAAATTTAAGGCCACAGCGAGCTGACCTTGTTTTCAAGGTATGGAGGGAGTGCTGCAACTTGCGTTACCTCCAGTCCTCATCTTTTGAGCGACGGTGGGCTTGCGCAACATGATTGGTTAGAATCGGGGAGCTCTGTAGTGGACTGATCAAGAGACTTCAGTCAGAGCTGAATTAATGTTGCTTGCAAAAAAAAAGCACTTATGTAAAGCAGTCTCGCTCGCTGTTGCTGAAGGCAGACTATCTGCAACAATAGGTCAACAAGGGTACTGGGGGACTTGATCCTGAAAGACCCATGGTGTTTAAAAGTCCTGCGTCAACTATCCCTGTGTTGACCTCACCTACCCCATGGCAAGGTCTCTCAGGTGGCCAGCTTATTTACTTAGTCCAATTTAATGCAAATGTAGATAATGGAGGCTGCGATGTCCCATGCTGTATTCGTTGGGTGTATTTAAAACAAAAGTTAACAACAGTTGAGGGTGTGAGGGCCCTTTGCTCAGGGCAATACTTGACACGGAAGAGTTTTAAGCCGTGAGTTTCCAGTGGCATGCGTTGGCTTGTCCTTGTCCTTGGGCTCTGCTGCTCTCGGTATCTTTTTACTGCAGTGGCCGTGTGAATACGAGGAGCTGACTGGCCTCCCTGGCAGAGCTCTCCGTTAACCGGCCTTGGCTCTGACTGTCAGGATGATTGTTGACGACTGGGAGGACTGCATGGGACAACTGTTAGTCGTGAAGCCGCTCCTTAATCACAGCCACGGCGCGCGGCCACTGGCAGGCCTGGGAGAGCAGATGGCTTTCTCATCCCATCGCTGGATGTAAAGCCACGCAACGTTATTATATCACCAAAACGGGCAGATCAGGCAACACCAATTATGATAATTAGGGGGGGGTTTTGTGCCGTAATTGCTTCACCTGGCAGCCTGCCATCCTGTCCATATTTACACGGGCCGCACAAACAGGAGTCTTTGAGCGGGTTATGCATAAATCCAACGTGTACTCAAGGATTGATAGCACTTTGCCGGGAATTACTTTGCATGTTTTAATGCGATTTTCTTTTTCTTCTTTTGGCCATGTAGTTAATGTAACTTCAGAAGCTAAAAATACCACCTTACCGCATAAAATACGGTGGCCGTGCAATGGGTGGTAGCGAGTGGGCTCCGGTGTGAGATTTAGGGCGTCGTTAGTGTGGGCGTGTGCTTGGAGACATTGCAACGTTTGGGTGTTTAGTGAAGCATCTCGTCAACGCCTGGCCCCCTCCTACATGCATGAATCGTACAGTGGATCAACACCGGAGGATGAGCAGAATAGATGAAGCAGTGTGGTAAGCCTCTGAAATACCAACGCTGAAGGAACTTACTGCAGCACCACCAAACAATAGCCCTAAAGTGTCCACGGTGGCCAGATAGAGATGCATTGAACAATTTATATTCACCAGCTGTTCGCTCCGGGCATGTAGGGAGGAATTGTCATACAGGGAAAAATGTATGGGTGTATGCATGTGTCGGTGTGTTCATTAAACCTCATGGCACTGTATGGTACTCCATACGGGCCTTTGTGTACAAGTGAGAGACGGCTATGTTGAGTTGAGGGGAAAGTGAGGCAGCTGTCTTTTCCTTGCCTGACTGAAGAGTTTAATTAGAAGCGGTTGGTTTTGTTTGCTGCACTACTCTGATTCCGCTCAGCATCGTTCTTATTTAAAACACAGTAGAAATGGCCTAGATGTTTTAATTGCAATGTACTGCCAGGAATAGGCATTTTGCCCTATCTCTGTGGTCCATTATTATTGCCGCACAGCGTGTGCTGTTTTCAGGGTTTGCAGTGATTAATCCCATTATACAGAAATGTGTTATTTCAATGCTTTGTATTGGGTAAATTGATCTGTCATAGGATGCTTAGGAAGGAGCATTCCCAGTCCATTGTTTTAAAACGCATTTCTTAATCCATTGATGTATTTGCCAAAGAGCGTCAGAATGTGTTTGAATTGTACACGTGATTTAAGCCCCTACATGAATTTTTATTTAATATTTTCTGATCACATTATACTAAGTCACAATCTTACCAGCGAAACATGAGTTATGATATTGAATGGACATTCTCTGGACCAAACATTGCATAACAAATGCTCTATCACTCTAGAGCAGTGTTGCTGTTGCTCTTGTCAGGTCTGAATAGATTCAAGCGTACTTATTACTGTACAGTTACTGATGCTTTTGCTTTTTGTATCAAAATGTCCCCAATCACAATCCGATGTAAAGCTGACCCCAGCTACTCTGCATCGTCTTGGATGTAATGAGAGCCATCGGCCACAGCTCACTACACAAGACAATGCACCCCACTCACTCACAGCTGTAGTCTGTGTGTCTACTCGTGGCAGGTTAAAAGGAGTGGGACGGGGTTTTTACATAGAGGCAACATTGTCATCTCCCAACCAGCCATCTTGATTGGAGCCGTGCGTTTGATATCCTTCATCAACGATGATCTTCCTTGTGATTGCTTATGGATTGAATGCCACCACCTTCGACCCATTTCTGCATGCCCTCTCATCTTAAGAGTTACAATTGCTCTGATTTCTGATTTCTGATTTCTGTCCACTCCTTGTCACTGTGTCCCGTATCAATTGATGCATCTTGTTTCCATAATGAGTGAAAGCTGGAGGCTTTTTATGTAAATTTACACCTGCGATCGTGTGATAAAACTGAACTACTCTCAGTGTGCAGCATCCAGCATGTTATCATCATTTGGTGTTATACAGACTTTGCTCAACAAAAGAAAGACAAAAGAAACCCAAACGCACAGATTATATGATGGGTATATTATGAGTATTATTTCCTACCCTGCCCAAGGTAGGCACTATGAGAAAACATGTGAACATTACGAAAAGCTAAAGCAACACAGCAATCAGTCACGGAAAATGTATCGGAAATCCCCGCATTGATCAAATGTCCTGCAAATGGCTAGAACATCATTGAAAATGTTGCCAATATGCTGCAAAACATAGTTTATGTTTTTGTGGGCTAAATGTCATTAAGGTAAAGTTGCACAGTCATCTGTCAAAGGTAATGAACCCGTTTGCAATGCATCTTTACTGTGCATTCACACCAAAAGTGAAGGCGCGCCGCAAATATATTCAAAGGCGTGAATAGACCAAATTTTTGCGGGCGAAGCTCGGGCAGATCACTCAAATAGTACCGTGGGAATACGAATGACGCAGCTGAGCATATTCGCATGGTTGCTCGAGTTCCAATATTTTAACTTTGGTACGAATATCGCTTGATGCTGAATCATTTCCGTAGTAAAGTTTACTGTTCGCGCAAGCTACCTCGGCCGGGGAACACAAGTATAATATTCGCTCGGTTTTGCTGTGAACACACCTTGCGGAGATACTCATTTTTTAATCAAACATCTGGCATGTGATGAAATAATACTTTATATATCACATTTTTGGGTTTTTGAACACCCCCCCCCATAAGAAATCATTCTGTTAAATACAGATATAGCTTAATATTTGTTGAACGTTCTGGAAAAATATAGGACACGATGTGGTCTGTGTCCTTTATACCTTATAATACTGACTAACACAGAAGTTAAATCAAACGGACTGCTTCATGATTTGAGTGTGTCAGATAGAGTAAGGGGAATTAGCCTCTCCTCAATATGCCAAATGAATAGATTTTTTTTTTTTAATTTTAAGGCGTAAAGCAAACTGCCATGTGTCAGGGTGTTTGCATTACGGCTAACGCAGTAACTTTGGTAAATAATCTTTTGTTATATTTAAGCTCTGTATACTTTTTTCACGAAGAGGTTCTGCTATGTCAAATCAAACTACATTACCATTCATGAGGAGAATGCTGCAATCAACGAAAATGTGTAATTTGTTTTATGATGCCATAGGGCAAACCGAAGCCCAGATTGAGTCCCGCTCCTGTGGCAGGGACGAATAGGAAGTAGAATAGAAAGTAATCAGCTTTTCTGCGTAAATGAAATAAAACATAAAAATACCTGGTATGAAAAAGGATGTTATACATTGTTGGATGCATAATTTGCAGTTGGTATATTGCAACAAATTTCCTTTGACTACATAGATTTTTCTATGATATTTTAAAATTCTGGTCAAACGTGTTTGTTATCGAGTAAATATATCGGCATGGGAAAGATAACCAACAAGCTTGGGTAGAGGTGTTGCTTCGCTGTCTCCACAGAGACAACGCAGCGATATGCTCATGAGCCGTTCACAGTTCTAACTGGAGAGAAAGTGAAATCTGCGAGATGCTGATCATGTGAAAGCAGCTCATTAGGAGAGCTTGGTCTAGATCCTGCTATTGAATGACAATACATGAATGGAATGTTGCATTTTTAATGTTTAAACCAAAGATTCTAGACGAGAGAGTGCACGCCAATCAATGAAACCTTATGCAGAATCAGATAAGGTCGGCCCTCTTTGCTGTGCAAAGCATGTTACAGAAATCAGCACATTAAGATAAATGTAGTTTTCACACAAATTATTTCATGGGGAATATGCTGTGAAAACATTTACGCACGTACATTCAGGATTAGGACTGATATAGCATATATCGGCCTAGGCTTAATCAATTGTGTTTTAATATCTTTAGCATTCATATTATTGCTGTCTTTTCTTTTCTTAGGCTACTCTGCTGTTGGCCTTGATGGGGAGATACTTTAACCCTTTTTAACCCCAACCCTGAGACATTCCTGTGTCCCCCCCCTCCTACGGAGCCCGTTTCAGCACTGTGTCAGTAGACAGTTACAATCCTACGAATGTCGTAAGTGCAGTGCACGCACATTCATGTTAAGAGGAGTTTTGGGAATCGCTCCAAAGAAATTCACGATGGTTCGCAAGATCCATCGTAAGAATGATCGTACGAGCATGGATCATTCGTTATCGGGAAACAGGGCCCAGGGCGATCAGTATAAGAGTGTAGGCCAACGTTATAAATAACGATAGCATGAACAATTTGTGCAGCAATCGTACATTTATGTATCTGCTCAAGTAGAGGAGAGCCGGGTCCATTGAAAGACGGGACGATTGAAACACAGCGATTTCCTTGAAAACCACGGAAGTCTTTCACGTCAAATTTGACGTGAAAGCACGCAGCACGCAAGACTGACCAACCCCGGGTATAAAAGAAGAAAGGTGAGTTTCAATTGGAATGTGCATCTTGACAATTACACACAGGACAACAATATTTTTTGACCTATATTATGAGAAATTATATGAAATTTTAGCAATGGCGAGTGCACTAGTATGTTGTCTGGTGTGTTGCATAAAAACAAGAGGAAGGTCAATAGTTTCTGTTTAAAATATGCTGTTTCATTCGTCCCGCATATGTGTTTCAAACGCCCCGATTAGGTGAGGCTTTTGACATTGTTCAAAGTCAAAAAACAGCATGATCATCCAACATATGTATTAAATTACACTTGTAACTAAGAGAATACTACGACGGCCACACGTGAAGAAACATTTTTTTTTTTCCTTGACGAGATTAAAGTCGACACGTCGACTTTAAAGTCAACATGTCGACATTAAACTTGAAATGTTGAGAATAAAGTTGAAACATATCGACTTTAATCTGGATGACACAAAGTAGTCTGCAATAACCGTTGGGTCATTGTTTGTGGTGTAGGCCTCCATCCAAACAATATAGCAACTAAAACTGTCAATGCAACCACTGACAGCAATGCCGTATGGCTTTAGTTTATCGTACCAATCCATATGCCAGAGTGCATTTGGACCTTTGCTGTGATGTTGCCTACGCCTCAGACGCCGGGCACGCCCTTGCTCCACACCCTTAAGATCAAGCAACTTGATCAATTGTGTCACTGTATTTTGCGACACAACATAACATTTGTGTATTGCACGGGGGTGCGGCCAGGGGCGGGCCGTGGAGACGATCGGGGGGCTTCCCGGTCGGCCGGGCCGGCCCAGTGCCATGATGGGCGGCCGCGAGGCGTCTGCAGGACGGCCCTGAGCATAATTAATACCCTTCAAGACGCTGTGGAAACCCCTGAAATATACAAAATATCTCTTGGGAACAACCAACCAATATTTATACCACTTGCTCACTCTCTCTGTCTCATTCATGGTTATTTTTTATATATATATTTTTTTTTTTACTTCATTTAATTCTTCATTATTCGGGCATTACTGAACTTTCATGGCCATGAATAAAAAATACGAACTAGTTTACTTGAATTTCTTTGTTCTTGAATTGACGTAGAATAGAGCAAAGACTCCTGGGATTGGGTAATGCGTTTATCCAATAAACAGCTTGCAGGTCAAGTCCATTTTCGGAAATGTAGGGGGATATACAGAATGAGCTGCCCCGCGTCTAATGGAATGACCCTAAAGACACAAAGGTTTATGATTCCTCCTCCCGAACAGACAAAGTTTTTCACACAACCGTTTCAGCATCCTTACACTAATCACTGCACTGTGGTTCTGCGTTAAAACAGCAAGGATATCTTTATTGTTAAACCCGATTCTGAAATACAATTTTTCCAAATTATCTATTGGATTCAGTGCAGGCCCTGTGGAGCTGTTGCTATCTCTCCCAACTAATTTCAACTTTATTCTCGACATTTTGAGTTTAATTTTGACATGTTGAGATTAAAGTTGACGTGACATTTCAACTTTATTCTCGACATTTCGAGTTTAATGGCGATATGTTGACTTTAAAGTCGACGTGTCGACTTTAATCTCGTCACGGCAAAAGTATTTTTTTTTCTTCATGTGTGACCCTAATACTCCATTGTAGAATACACATGTGAGTTGTTGATCACATGATGAAATTATTTGTATACGTAACGTCGTCTTTGAAAAAGATGTTAAACTGAAAAGTGTTTAAATCGACCCGGCTCTCCCCTTCGTCACTTTTGTGCGGAATTGCAGGGAGTTGGATTCAGACATCGAGAGGGTATACTGTTGCCAGTCCCCGCAGGAGAGTTGTCAGAGACAGATGCTATGTGTGGAAGATTAGTGACACATTTATGTTTACCTGTAAACGTTTGCTAAAAAACATTGTCAATAAATATTATTGTATGAGGTTTAAAAATGTTCCCTTTTTTTAATATAACAGATGTTTGCACCACCTTTCTTTCATTTGTACAATAATACACACTTTTTGGTTAGAAAAATATTTATTTTGGATATTGAAAAAAATGCAAGTGACAGTTCTTCATGGTTAGTTTTTCTTTCAGTTCACGCTATTCCTGAAAAGCTCGCCCAACGTTTACTCGTGTCTGGCCTCCCTGTCGGTCAGTCTCCCTTTTCTCTTCTTCGGTTTGTCCGACATTGGGTTCCTCTGTCTCTTTTTAGTCGGCCGATCCATGATGAATGTAACATCCCTTCGCTACTTGTGTTTATATCGAGCCTGTTCCATGTTTGTGGGTTTGTAGTGCCGTAAAGCAATTTGTTACTTTGCGAGACCTGAGACTCCCGCGAGAGTGGGCGGCGGGTCGCCGGAAGAAACTTGCATATTCCCTTTCTCCGCCAAGATGCGCTAGGGGGAGTCGAAACTCCGACCAATCAAACAAAAAACTATAATAGAACCATCATAATGACTCTTAACCTGTTATATTAAGGTAATTTAAGCCAAAAAAGTTGCATAGATCCCCTCCAAAGAAGTCAGTTGTTGGTCTGGGATACTCGTGTCGACGATTCCATGTTCTCCAATCGTTCGTCCAACACTTCATCAAGCATGCATCAAGTCATCACTCTTTGCATAAACAGAACTTCCGGTTTCAAATTACCATCAAAATAAAAGCCTTTAAGGGATATATTATATGAGCAGCAAAACATCACACTTGCTCAACATCTGCAGACTTATTAACCCTAATATGCTTTGTTCCCGCTTTAGATTTCTTACCTGCAAAATGCATAATTAGCAGTTTAATAAAGGATTTTTATTTTTATTAACAAATAAAAGAAACTCAAGACTATAATTAATATTATTAAGCAATCAAGAAATGGTTAACACATTTCTTATAAGTGCTTATAAAAGTCTTATCTCACAATTAAAATGTTTATTATGTTATTATTAACACTTATAGATAGTCTTAATAGAACCAATTAATGTTAATGAGCATATAATAAGTGCCTTATTACCTATTAACAATGGCTTATTACATGGGGACCTTAATATAAAGCGTTACCGACGTATCTTACTAATATGAAGACCGCAGTGTGTAAGGGAGAGTTTGCGGATTGTATACAACTTTTGTTCTTGTACATACATTTTGCAAACAGCAGATACGTCCACACGTCCGGATATATAAAAGGTGTTGAAATATGGACCATCATTCTGCGCCTGCCACAGAGACGAAGATCCTGCGTTGCAAGCTGTTAGCGAAACCCAAGGAGGCCCAGCGATCCTGAAGGGGTGAGGCTGGGGACACGTTAAAGAGGCAGTAACTGAAATAGAAAAGCTTGTTTTGATCCTCCCTACAGTCTCTTTCACTCCAAACAACATCCACAGAATGGATCTGAATTTGTATATTTGCTGGAAATAGTAGACCACGCCGTCAATGACCGCCAATGTCTATAACAAAGAAAGCTGTTGTATGACAAGATTATGACTACATAGCAAAATAGCAGCAAACGAGTTATGTACATTTAGCCCCCCTGTTCTCTTTCACATCACAGACGTCTGGTCCTTTATGTCAACAATGTGGATATGTGTGTATTGGTTTAGTTACATATTACACATTTTTAAACCATGTGTTTCGAGTTGACGGCAGCGTCGGCTGTTGCCTGGGATTTCATGCCCTCAGGGTGAAAGCGCTAAACGTCAGCTGTGTCTGATCAATTCCCTCTACCCTCAGCTTCTAAAGTGTCCAAGTCCCAATCTGAACCACTCACATTTCAGAGAAGCACCTGTTATCTTGAAATATGTACTTTTGGACCAGGATTGGTGCCCACTGTGCCCCAGTTGCTGCTTCCGGTCTGTATCAATTGCTCGGTTTTTCCTTTTAATTCAGCCACAATCAACTGCAATACAACAAAGTCACTCTGATGATTTAATTACAGTGATCGGTTACTCCTTAGGATCCAAGTATAGTAATTCACTTATCTAGGGAAGGTATATATACGCACAATCCTAGTTTTATGGTGCTGTTCCTCTTCAAGATACATTACGTTTGGCTGTGACTGTCTGTTTCATGTCCCTGTGGCAAAAAACAACAACCTTGAAACAAGTCTCTGTGATGTACAGTCGAGCAGGTCAACACATTCCATGGTATTTTTCTTCATCCACTCTTGTCAATGTCTATCGCCCAGAAACCTCACAAGCTTCCTTTAATTTCAGCAGTGACTGTACTGACTGTAGAGCAGACAGGAACATGTGCTCCTGACAAGGTAATGGTGGGCAAGTGCCACTCAGTGTCCGGGTCAGCCCGCCCCCTTTAGGCTAACTAACTCCTGCCATAGCGCCTGCTTGACACACATAGCATTACTCTCACCCCTGGGGTTTGACTGATGCACCAAGGTTTAACCAAGGCAATCAAATATATAGAATGTTTTGTTGTACACATCCAAGGTTTAGCCCAAACACGGAATTACATTTGGCCTCGTTGTCAAACAAGGAATGGTCCTATTGCTTAACAAAACAAAAATTCTAAATGTTGACCATGTGTTTTTATTTATTCAAAAGATGAATGAATTGAAAGAATGACAGCAAAGAACACCGATGTGCAACCAGACATTACCGTGAATGAAATCCCAAAGTTTGATCGAGCAGTATTTTCATCATTCATTTTTTGCCAGGTGCTCGGTATGCTTAGATTTCTTAAATCTGAATAGTTGTTATGACACATTATTTGCCAAGCGAACGGCTATGAAAATGAAGATTGACGTAATATATATTTTAAACCCAATCCCGAATTATCCAAGGAGGTAATGTTTAATAACCTTGAAGTAATAGCATTTGTATTACATCAGGATCTGTCTGAAATATTATAGTCCCTGAACTCCGTTTAGACATTGTCCAGGTGCTGCAGTAAATACTATACTAAAGAAACATAAAAAGCATGATTAATGAGTTTAGCCTTCCATCTAGACTTACTTCAAACTGGTGTCATGCTTAATTTAATCTAGATCATATTCAGCATGGAAATAATGGTGGAGGAGGTTTTAATTCTCTGAAAAGCATGGTTCTTTGATTTTTACAGCTTTAGGCATAAAATAGAGGTGGCTTGAGGCAGTCAGGTCTGCTGTACACAGGTGAACATAATGCACCTCACCAAAGAAACAGCAAATTCTGGGTTTGTTTATAGAAATGATGCTCTATAAACAATACTTCTGCTAAGAGTATTAGCAAGCTCTTTTCTTTTTTTTCTGCCATTGGTCCACACAAGGTTCTCTATTATGTCTAACATCCAACCCCACATATGTTAGACGCAAGATACATTGGCAAATGAAATGAGTAGTAAATTGATACATTTGTCAGTGAAATGCCATGTGACAACTGTCTGACCACGAGGCTGCTTAAAAAAACAACCCTGAATGTAAGTACCCATACCAAGAATTGTCGGATACCCTTCTGCAGGTAAGTGGTTGATTCATTATAACACTTCATGTCACAGCTGCATGTCCATGAGATTGTCAAACATTGTACACAATGCACAGTACCTTGTTTTGTTTTTAACTGACATAAAATAGAGATGGCTTAATGCAGTCAATCTGCTGTAAACAGACAAACACAATCAGTAATCTACACAGGTGACAGGAATTGACCAAATAAATAAGGATTGTTACATTTATAAACAATCTTCAGAGTGAAAATAGGAAAAACACAACAGATTACAAGTCTACAAATACATATTACAAGTAATGCAGTCAACAGTACAAATGGCAGAAACAATGCAGCAATAAATACGAACCAAGTTGAAATGACCCAGTGAGTAATGGGGAAAGTTATTATTTGTATTATTACTATTTTGATGGTGGTATATTTCTCTCAAAGGAGTGATGAGAGGATGTGGTGATTAGACATCAATAACTCTATGATGGCAACATTTCCATTTATTCCAGCCTGTCTTGTTGTGATATGTTCTGGTTGAGTAGAATGTAAGCGATTGAATATAATCCCCTGGAAAGATGTTTATCTTACTCTCCATTACCGACTCTACTGTGCCTTGCTTCTAACAGACCCATTACACAGCGGCATTGTGCTAGAATGAACACTGTGCGCATCTAATTATGGATCTGCTTCTTTTATGAACCAGGGGCACGGGTAGTAGACATAGCCTCACTCCTCTACTACCAGTGCCCTGCTTCATTAAAGGAGCAGGCTCATTTTTGCCTCGACCAATTCGTGTGTATGTACCTTTCTGCGTCAGAATTGTATAATTATTATGCTGAGAGTGACACAGAGTTATGTTGTAGCAACCAAAGGCTCCAGTGGCTGAGCGATCTGGACTGTGGTTCCCTGTCTGTCATCATTAGCAGGAGCAGGTTCCCCTAAGAAGGAGGCACCATCTGTTACACGGAGAATAATTATTCTCACCACACGAGGGACGTCACAATAGGTAGGTGGTAGGAGATAAGGAGATAGCCATGTAGGAGAGGTTAGAAGAGTGATCACGAAAGATGAGGAGACCTCTTGCTGAAACGATGACTAGGTTAGGATAGAGGGAGTGGGTAGAACGTATGACATAGCATAGATTAATTGCACGTGAACGACAAAGACTTCCTGCGTCAGCACTCTAAGCCTTTATTGATCTATAATGACTGTGAGTGCAAAAGGTACCGTGTGCTTTCATTGTAATGTAGTCAGTTACGTAGAGCCTAAAACGAATTCTCACGTTATTCTTTCTTCTAACTTTCTCACAATACTTTTGTTAGAATCCATCCACCCACATCTTCCAAGGTGTTTTGTAGATTTAGGTATTAGGTAGATTTAGGTAGGTTTTTCATGTATTTGTTCTAACCCTAGCCTAGCTATGGTGGGACAACCTTGATGGAAGCTCAGTCCCAGAAGCAGCTGGCTGGTGGGCAGGACCATAACACTTTTGCAATAGCAAAGCCATGTCAAGTGGTTGACACAATTATTTCTGGATAATTATATGCCAAACAAACCAACGTTAAGCTAATATTCATTAAGTTTAAAAGTACTGTGAATTACTTTTCTGAGGGACGTAACTGCCGTTTTATGTTTCAAATCACCCCAATGAATCTAATGAACCAACATGAGTGAAAAAACACGGAAGCGGAACAGAACAGTGCATGGAGGGGTAAGAGGGAGGGGTGATAAGAGCTAATGCTGTTGGTTTATAAAAAAGAAATACCATCGTTAATTTCCTTTTGCTAACAAGATGTCATGCATATTTAATTTTTAACACAGCTCAGGGATTTTGAGTGCTGGAAACACCATGGTTACACCTCTGCTGTTGGGTGTGCTAGCACAAGCTTCAGATGTTGGAATGAACTAGCATTAGCTGATTCTGCTGGGTATGCAAGCGTTAGGTTCTGCTATTGTGTGCCGTTGCTTCTGCTGTTGCAATACGTAAGCATTAGCTTATTCAGTTGGGTGCACTAGTATTGCCACCACCACCAGCAGCAGCACATGCTCACTGTTGGAAGTTATCAGGGAGGGAAGTGCAGAAAAAGTTAAATAAAAAGGTCAAATCCTCACACAATTAGCTCGCCATGGAGTGATGGGAAAAAAAGGTGTGGTGATGGGAGAGAGAAGGTGGGGGGTGGATGGTGGATGGGAAAAAAATAATGAACTGTCCGCTATAGTTTAACAGAGGACTAGAAGGAATGATAAATTAAAGGGGCATCCACAATGTCAGGGGGATTGGGGATTTGATCGCATAGCGATTAACCCGGGGGCTCCGGTCACACCGTAGTAAACACTTTGATTTAGCTCAGATTCCAGCCTGCAATTCTGTGTATTTTATTAGCAAACAGTGGCGATTTTTGTTTGGAAACTCTGGTGGGGCCCATGCAGGAAAATATTATAACGCAATCCAGAAATACCACATAGGCTATTACTACCATCACAACAAAAACAAAGTAGCAAGTGACAGAGGGGACCAAAATTGCAGCTGAATAATGCCATCACTCAAACGCGAATCTGACGACATATATTAGGCTATTATAGCAATAGCACCACCAAATGGCAGCGTTCAAGATCACACAATATCAAAACTCAAGAAACAAAAACGTGGCAACAATAAAAACACAACGGCGCACACCCTTTACACAGCAATCATTATACAAAGCCACCACTCACAATAATTGTCCTTTCCCTCTTGAATAATGATTAAATCCGTCGGGCGATGTGTGGTCCCAAACGTTTTATCTCCAACTTCTGTTCAAGTGGTAAAGTGCTAAATCTCACATGAGACAGATACTCAACACGATTCATCATTTAATGAATGAAACGTCCATTTGTTGTTATTTACTGTAACTGTAACTGTAAGTAACAGTAACTACGTTAGCTAG
>OOFH01049919.1:0-10599 GCA_900323355.1 Merlangius merlangus | reverse complement strand
ACCAAGAGCCCAGCGGGCTATTACTGCCATGTGCTACCTTCAGCGCGGGCGTCAATACAAATACGTACACACACCTCTCTAATTCACTCATACACACACTAACATGCCTCTTTTCACACACATACACACTCAACACACACACACACACACACACACACACACACACACACACACACAAACACAGAGCTTTACTTCTCCATGTAAAGCCCTGTCTCACTGTTTTGTATCTGACATTGAGTTTGGAGCATTGTGTGGGCGTGGCACATGAAAAACACACAAACACACACACGCTGTGCATGCTTCTCTCACAGCATGTGTTCCTCTGCTATCTTGTCTCCTTTGTTCCCCCCCCTGCCCCCCCTGTTACCTGCCATCTGTCAACTGCTGACTACACCGCTGCTTTTGCCAGGAGTTGCAGTGAGGGTAGCGGGCTAGTAGCAGCTTTAGGCTAGGCAGCCCACTGCAGAACTGCAGCAAGGTATAGAGGGGAAGTGAGCTGGAGGCTGGGCCCTTCCACACACGTGCCGCTACACACCACATGCTGGAGGTGGCTTAATTAAATGGGGAGCAAATTTATGATTTTCATGACAGGGGGTGTTTGTGTCTGTGTGTTGGTGTGTGTGTCCTGTCTGTCAACAGACAGACAGGAGATGATGGAAATAGATGGAGATCTATGAGGCAGGAGTAGAAACAAGGGAAAGCCAATTCCTCTGCAGATGGTACCTGCTCGCTCTACGTGTGCCAAGTGGCTGGATGGATGGTCTCACTGCTCTAATGGATGTCCCGGGAGCAGCAGACACAGCGGTCCTCTTGGTGGAAGGTGGGGCCTCCTCTCCCCTTGAGGAGATGGAGGACAATTGAGAGAGTGTGGAAAGAGGGGATGAATAAGAAGGAAAATAATTGAAGATAATAGGTGGGTCTAAGAACGATATGGAGGATAAAGGATAGTGTTGGGAAGGGGTGGCTGGATGTAGATGAAGGGCATACCTCAAGGGTAACTCCATGGCTGGATGGGTACAGAGGTATGCTGGGCAGATGAGGTCTTTGAGTAGGTTACTGTATTTAGTTTGACTGGTATGTCTGTCTAGGCATGGCCAATAGTTGAATATGTCAGGACAAACGGAAGGAAAGACCTGTGTCCACCACATTGCGGTAAAAGACCAAATCGGGAGGGGGCTGTCTGTTAGATTGTTGTCATAGCAACAGCGATGTCGGGGCAGAGTTAGAGAGCGACTTCGGAGGGACGGAGCAGCGATGTGTCAGGGCTTCGTATAAATAGGAGTAGAGACCTGAAAGTTCTGTATGAAAGTGTTTGTACCATCAGTGTCTGTGAATAGTAGTCTATTTTGGCAGAGGTACGGTGTGTGCTGCTATGCAGTGGCTGTGTGTGCGTGTGTGTGTGTGTGTGTTTGTGTATGTATGCGTTTTTCCAGTGTGTTTCTGCAAAAACCATTGTGTTGGCTGTAATTTGTGCCAGCTGAGACATTCTGCGCAGTGAGCGGGGAGAAGTGCAGCGAGTGTGAGCCGGAGAGGACTGGGGAACATACGCTGGGTGTGTCAGATCAACCCTCGCGCTAGAGAGAGAGCGAGAGCGAGCGAGAGAGAGAGCGAGAGAGAGCGAGGGGTAGAGTCGACACATGGTGTGAACAGCGAACAGTCAAACAGGGGCTGAGCAATCTTATGACCTGCAAGCATTTCCCACCGACAGGCTTTCAGGTGAGTCCTTTTGCCCGTTGCTATGGGAACCAGTATTGGGGACCGATCTAGGATGCTGCATCGGTTAAGACGGTCAGAATATGACATTGGGATGGAGCCTGTGTGCGTTGGTTCTCAGGGAGGCGATGTGGATTGGTAATGTCAGCATAGGGAGGTGTTTGCTGTGTGGAGTTGAGACTGCGCTAGAGCCGGCGGCACCTTCATGTCTTTAATTGCTGTTGAACTGTCATCATCTGACACGGTCTACCTACCAGTTAGAGCGCTGCCGTTGTCTTCATCAGACATTGGGATCACAATTATCTTTGCATACAGCCATTTGCTATCCTGTGTGTTGTCAGGTATGAACACGCAGACTCTATAAATGGGATGTGCGCCTATTTTAGTGTGAAGCTGTGTGCCTTTCTCTATGCTCTCAATGCTCTCATTGCTATTGAGTGCAATAAATGTAGTATTCTCTCTGCTTTGCTGTGTGTGTGTGTGTTATCTGTTTGGGTTTGTAAATAACAAGCACATATATGTTGCATGTGTGCTGTGGTCTCTGTGCTTAACCCGTGTGTTTGCATTCGTTTTTTGCCGTGTGTGTGTGTGTGTGTGTGTGTGTGCATGTGTTGCTGGCAGATGCCAGGGCTGGCAGCCTGACTGTGCATCATCGTACTGGTGCTGGGGGGGCCGAGGCACTGGGCCCTCATAGCCACCTCTGTTCTCCTCTGGACAGCCAACAGAGCCTTTGTCTGCAGAACACAGCATGGGAGGAATGCCTCTGCTTCTGTTGTTGTTGTTGTTGTTGTTGTTGTCGATGTTGTTATTCAGTATACATTGTGCCATGAATTGAACATGGCATTATTCAATTCAACATGCAACATGAAATAATGAAACACCCACAACGCCTTACGAAAGGGAGGTTAATATGTGTAGAATGATTCAGGAGATCAGGCAAATCACTGCAATGATCAATAATCGTTGTTTATTTGTCATGAATTGCAGCATAAAACCGTTACAAACACCATGAACATAATGTTTGTGCGATGTTGATAGGTCAGCCCAGCCTGTCAACATGTGTCAATGGGCTGTGCCTCTCACAGTGCCTCTCATAGTGCCTCCATGGTAGCCTGGCTATTACCAGACCAAGCTCAATCGTAGATTGCACGTTGGTCTGGTGAAGCTGCCGTCATTTTCTTCAGCACAAGAGGCGTGATCAACGGGCCTAGTTCAACTGACTCTGTACGCGATTGGCTGCTTGCCTTCGCTTCCCTGTCGTCATTGTGTTAAACCAGCCAATAGCGCCCTAAGGGGAAAAGCTAGCTGGGTGATCGGAAGCAGAAAGAAATGTATCGCTCTTCTCCACACACTTGTGCAGGGCGAACTCAAATCGCCGGCAAAATGGGCAGGGCTACCCAGTCTACTCAGACCACGTACTTGAGTTAAAGGGGGAGTGTCATCGTAGTGCGCATGCGCCTGAATTCTGCTACACTCCGGCCCGGAGCGATGCGATTCAGAGGGAGAGATTAGGTGATTTCAATCTTCGATTTTATACTCTATTTAGGAACCATCCTATATTTATTTCACTCAAGAAGCTGTCCAAATTGATTAGTTTGCTAATTTAGTAGGATATTTTGTTTGAAAAGCGAAGATGAAGTGTATATTTTTAAGTGTCCATGTTGTTTTTGCCGCGAAGCGATCAACCGTGAATACCGGTCTCTGATTGGTCAATTTTGACAGATCGATTTGAAAAGCCGAGCATGCGCAGTACCATGACACTGCCCCTTTAAAGTTGAGATACCTAGTGTAAAATATTACTCAAGTAAAAGTGGAATTCCTCCCTTTAAACGTCGACTTGAGTAAAGGTATAAAAGCACTTGGCTTCAAATGTAAAAGTAATTTGGTGTAATGTAGTTCCAATATCTTGCTTGTCCTTCATTTAAGGTTTAAAAAACCCCACTAACAACACTCTTAATACAATGTTTTCTATTTGTAATGTCTGATACTGATATCTATTGATTGCCACAGAAAATGTATGTTTAGTACATTATCTAAAATAAAACAATCCTCAAAATAATCATGCATAAAATGATCTTACATTTATGTAGAACTTCAACTTGAAATAATAATACAGGAACTTATAGTTAAAATGTTTACCATATCAGCAAGATACCATAAAAGAACAAGACAGATTGATGAGACATTCAAATATTTTGTAAATCTGACACAGAAAGTACAAAGAGACAGCATGCATTTACCATTTCACTGATATTGAATCGTATTGTCGTATCCTCGCTCACTAAGCATCTTCCCTCTTCACCACTCACAGTCAGTGAGCGAACAGCAGCTCAGCGACTAGTGGGTCTGGGAGGAGTCGAGTCTGAGAACGAATGAGACGAACGAGAGTGAAGAATCAGTTCGGTTCGTTCTTGTTAAAGATTTGTTCATTTGAACTGATTCGGTCGCAAACGACCCATCACCAGTGATGACAGGATGGAAGAGCGCTTCTCATGGCTCCATTTTCTCTTGGCTTCCTCACTCTTTCTTGAGTCAATTATGAAAGAAAACATATATATTCTTTGTTTGTTTCGTTAAAATTAAAACCCATAAAACACTTTTTTTCTTTAAGAATGTACAGAATAAGTTAAGTCGGTTAACTTTAATGACACTTTAATTAAACATAAGGTATGTATGTTTACCTAAATATTAATCATCACTAGCATGTAAGCCGTGTTTAGAGTAGCAGAAGTAGGCCTATCTGTGGGCACCATATCTGTATCCAGGCAGGTATATGCACAAATAAAGTTGAACAACTGGTAAACTCATAAATGATGGATAACCCAAAAGGTATTTCAACAATGTCAGCTCTCCTCACATCAACATATCTTTGAATAGGGATATATCAGAAAGACTCAGATCAGACTCAACAACACTCAAGCGATTATAAACATTACTGCCCAAAGTGAACGGATGAGAAGTGAATTGGGAACGTTGATTACTTGTAATACTGATTGGGAGCATTATGTTGTGTTTGCTACATGGAAAAGGTAAGCAATTGCAATCAGAGAGAGCAGGGTGTTTTTTATGCTTTAAATTCAGCTTTTGAGATAAACATGTGATACACTTTCATTGCTCTGGTAACTGTGGCTCGTAAATGCTGATGGATACCAGTTTGAAAGCAGAATATTTGGAGCTCCATGAAGGTATCCTCTCTTTTTTTCATTTCAGCTGCAGATTAACAACATTAACTGATTTAGAAATTATGTTTTCAGCATTTTCATGTTTCTCCCCCTTTGTCTAGTCTTCACAGTAAACTAATATCTGAACGGAATTTGTTCAAACCTGCTTTTATTATGCCAATACCATTACTGTCATTCCAACATGTTTTTTCCAATCTCACAGAAGCCTTGATGTGAAAAACAATTACGCTCCAAAAATAACCGGGGAAATTGTTGTAGACCTTTTTGTTTGCAGCCTTCAGACCCTTTGAATTGTGCTATTCTTCACCATTCTGTTTTATGTAACTCTGTACAACCTGTTCCCCTGAAAAAGGTCTCTGCTTGACTCAGTTCAGCCGCCCCTTAAGGGGCTACCGTATGATTCAAACCAGATAGATGGAATGCACATATTTCTAATGAGTGATGTTATGTGCATACATGTCGAGCTGGCCACTGCCTCGATCGGCTTGCTACGATATACCATGAGGTTATTTATAGCCTGATGTATTTTGCAGTGCCACAAAGACGACTTTGGTCTAATTTTAGATCTGAAAGTTATTCTAATTTAGGATCCCGGCCCTTCCTGCAAGCTGATAGCAGGCACTCGGCTATTTGAATGATTTTGTCAAGTAGGGCATATACAGTATAATGATCAGAGCCTGTGTATCTGCACATCATGCCGCGAGGCCTATTAATCGGACTGCAAAGCAGAACTAATAAACAGAGGGGGAGCAGGAGCATGTACAGATGTGCATGAGGACATGCACACAAGCCCCCCCCCCCCTCCACACACGCTGTGGGGCCACGTAAACCTCCATTAACCAACAGCTTGAACCCGCGTTGGTGCCAGCATTGAGACTGGATCAAACCATCCATCCAACACCCCAAAGCACTATTACCCCAGCCACATACATCCTCCGCATATAAGACGCTTCAATGTTACAAGCAATCATTGCAAATACATAGAACATTAGGCCCTTTATCCTGTGCCGATTGGTCTGTTAAATTGTGTCCATCGTGCTGGTTGGTGCAGATAGCGCTATAGGTGTTGTGGTTGCAGTGTTACAGGCACAGAGGGTGGATGGGACCAGTGAAGAGCACAGCACACTAGCGTTGTGCTGACTGCCGGATCAATGCAGGGGATAAGTGGAGGTCTGAGGAGACTGCGAAACAGCTGTATTTGATCAGGAAAAGCAGCATGGCTCAAGTGCCTCTCTGACACAGAGTGATGAAAAACTATTTCGATCCTCCTGTGGTATGGTGCCTTCTTGCTAGGTATGACCCGGAGAGTGGCAAATGTTCAGCACGTGGTTTATTCTAACAGAGACACAAGGTAAACGAAGGTAAACGTTCTGGAGGTGGTCTCATGAAGCATCTCTCCAACGTAGGTAAACAAACAGTTAATATTGGGAGTGGGAGGAACGGTAAATAAGCCACGCCTACATGTTCTAGTTTACCCAGGTAAACCTTTGGCCTGTCTTGGCTTTAGGGGAAATAGCAAAGTGGCCATGTTTGTAGTCTTTAACTTATCTACAAAATCATGAAACCGTATATGGTGTTGTCCATTATGTGGAGAAGAAACCATTCATAACTGTTGTTAGCTTGAAACATGTAATCAGAACTAGAATAGACTAAAATAATTTACATCAAGCGACAGCATTAGGGGTTGCTGTGGTTGCTTTTGGGTCGAAGAACATAATCGCACTCAGCGTCATCTTTTCAAAACGAATGCCCTCGTTGTTTTTAACAGATTGCCTATGTTGATGTATTACTAAATCATAGGTGCATTCTGCCAAGTAAAACTTACAAGGTCCAGGTTTAAATTCCTTCCTAGACTTTTCTGTATCCAGTAAAACGTTTGTGGTGACCTGGCATTCTGTAGCATACTCGGCACCAGTAAACAGGCTTACTAGTGCCTGATTGACGGAGAATGTGTGGGCCCCTGAGGCGCCCCGGGCCTTCACCTAGCTCCCCCCAAGCCCCTTCAACAACACATAGGCCTACAGTCACAGACCCACCGTCACCAAGCAGAGGCTTCTCTTTTTTTTTTTTTTACGCAAACCACAAAAAAATAGGCCAGCGTACGCAAGAACAAACACCTCATGTCGAATGTGGGGTGATATTGAATTCAAGTCGTCTTAATGATAAATAGATATAATGTCAAGTCAGAATGGGACAGTTGTGCAATCGTTCTGCTTTCAAGGGGATTCTCTGGTGTATCTCATCCATTGTAGATCTATGGCAACCACCACGCCATGCAGTAGCAGCAGCAGCAGCAGCATTGCTGTCCACATCCTACAACCGTACTGCAGAGTGGACACACCCCTCAAAAGCAAACGCTTCATTGCACACATTTGTACAAGGTTTTTTATAGAGGATCGAAAAAGACAACATGTCATATAATTGAGGAGTGGCGTATTGGGGTTTAATATACATAGATATAGCCTACGTTTTTTAAACGGCTGTTTATTATCAACAGCGTTACAAATGTGCGTTTAGGTAATCTATGTAGAAGGGAGTCTCGTAACAACGTGGCCATAAAACAAAGGCACAGCTATGTGCTACGACAGAAACCGAAGCATATATATATAACCCCTCGGACCTCCAAACTGCGTCATTTCTCAGCCCTATGCCTTTACACGCGAGCATAACGCCACGACGCTACACGCGACCGCGTCGTCCTGAATCTATAAAGCATAACACCGAATGAAACAATGTTGCTTTAAACCTCACGCGGTCCAAGTTGTTTACCTCTTCGCTCCCTCTGACGTCATGACACACCCCTGTTTTGGGGGAGGGGGGAGCCGCTCCACATGTTACGAGCATTGGATTTGACCAAGCGTAGCCATCCTGGTATGAAATGTCACCAACCAAAACACGGGATACACACCGATCCCTTCGCTGATTGGCTAACGCAGGGGCTGGGGGAAATCCCCCTTTCCCGTAGAGGTCCAGAACAGGGGCGGGGCATCACAAAAAGTAATGGCCATCTATTTAGGGTCTGAAGAAGGAATATTTCTCGTCAGACTATCGGTAATATAATTATCCTATTTTACGTTGTGCATGTATGTAACTGCTGCGTTGCGTCTCTTTTTTATTCCACCCCCCGTTAATACGCACGCCTCGATTTCGACGCATGTGGCATGAAAACAGTGAATGAGGCGCTTCAACTTGATAGCCTGTTTTAGGGTTAACCAGCCAGCTAGCCACGCAAGCTATCGCTTCTTCTGCGAGCCAACGTTTGGACTCGTCGGAAGGGCGTGCGAGTTTGACGTGTTCTTCTCAGTCCCGAGTTTTATACAACGCGGTCTCAACACTTACCTGATCTCGCTATAACGAAGCAACAAACATGGAGGCGGAGGGGGATTACTTTGCCCGAGATTGACGGCGACGAGCGAGGGGGAGAGAATAAGAGCGAGTCAGTGTGGATGGGAAAAGTTGAGCTGAGGTATGAAACTCGCATGCACAGAAGGAATGTGAAAGTAGTATTTCTGCTGAACAACACGCGTGGGGTCGATCTGGTTCTACGGCGCTGAAATGAGGTGGAAGAAGCGATGCGATGGGTCTGTTGTTTGGTAAACTCTGGTTCTGTCAGGTGTTGAGGTTGTTTGTGTGGAGATTGTTGGTGTTGTGTAAACAACAACCACAGTTTAAGCAGGAGGCTTAAAGGCCCTCTCAGTGACTTGCGACATACCGTTTTGCTTTTGTATTGAACAGGATTAACAACTCGGAATAAACTGTAGAAGAAAGGTCTTTCAAGTCTTACTGTGGATAAAAGGGCATGCAACAACCTCAGGTGAGTCTTTTTTTTCTGTTACATGTAATGCATGTGATTGTACCTGCATGCATACCATGGCTATTCTGTTGTTACAAATGTGCCTGATGTTAACTGGGACAATCAGGGCTGATTAACAGTCTATAACAATTATATTGCCTTGCACCGAATCTGTTGGACAGCCGTTCAGTGGCAACATGTCGTCATGTTTGTGTTTTAGTTGATTGATCCTCTGTTCAATTGTACATGTTAACAACCGCCACAGAGAGCAATCTATAGTTAAAGTTGACAAGGTTGTGTTTCTTGAAATCTTAAAGTTTCTTGAAAAAGTTAAAAAAAATAGTTAGGTTAGGGTCCTACTTTTAATTCCTAAAGAACCAAGCGCCAGAAGGAATTACTATTGTCCAACTTGAAATTGTAGTTTTGTTGTTGTTGTTGTTGATACCCAGAGTCCGGGTTGTTGTTGATACGGTTCGTCTGAGTACTATTGGGATTTTGCCATTATTCAATCTAAAATATTTTTTTTGACATAACCTTAAACTAAGCCACGGTTTCAGCCGTTTTATTTAAACATAGCCTAATACGGATGTCAATATTAGTCATATAATGCCCTTATGAATACTGGATACAATAGTGTGTACAATGTGTTTATCTAACACAATCTATTCACCAGAAGCAATTAGGCCTACTGATTTAAAAGTACATAGCACTTATCTCTCGAAAGTGCACTTTCAGAGCAATTTGTATTTTCATTAAAACGTGGAAACGAGTCGTACACGTGGAACTGTGCTATCCGTGGAGGAGCTTTGCATCGTTGACTTCCATCAATTAACGGATTGCAGACCTTTTTCATCTTATCAGAAATATATTTTAAATAACTCAAGTGCAAGATTGTTCTCCGCTTATCAACTGATGTAAGCACATAACCAACAATTGACCACAATAAATGTATCTAGCTAAATTAGGAACACAAATGGGATCACGTTTAGGTCAGATGCAAGATACATTGCGTGTAAGATGCGTGTAAACATCTCAAGTATTATTTGCCTCATTTTATACATGCATAAATAATTTAAGTTTACTAACTGCACCAAAAAAGCAGAATCTGTAAACTAGTTTTGGTTCTCTAGTGACGGATTCAAAATGGGACTAAAGTCTGACACAATGGCAGGTTGTTTACGGTGCAGTGTGGTACCAATGGTACAGTCCATTACGTCTCCTATACAATCGCTCTGACTCCCCCTTTTGTGACGGCAGTAATTGGTTGCTTCCGCTAGCATGTTACCCTATAGAAAGAGGCCGCTGTATGTTACTGCATTGGCCTGTTGTATGTGGTTCCATCCGTATGTACGCCATTTGCTAGATATGTTCAGTGCTTTGGGGCTAATGAAGTGTTAAATTCCCACTTATAACCGTGGGTCTCGCATTTCCATGTCATGGTGGATGGTTTCTTGGGCAAACAATTCAGGTAATGTTTGATGTGTGGAAACAAAGTCATGCAGAATGAGGCCCTCTTGTACCATACAAATGACCAATATTTTGTTTTTTAACAGCTGATTTCAAATCCACACATTAACTCTAAATCATAATTTGAAAATTATTTTTCAGTGGAATTAAAATCCAACTGTTCAACATGTAAATACTTTTTCAAAAGTATTTAAAAATATAGCTTTTATTTAATTTTAATTTCAAAATGTTCCAATCATACAAAAATGTGAGGGGGTGTGGATGAGCAGACAGGCAGTTTTTGGGTGGAAATTATGTAACTGACTCTGCTTAAGTAAATTTTCACCCACCTCAGCCACATGTCTGTTTTTTGTCCGGCCCTGTCCAGTTTGTATGTGTGCATAAGTGTGTGTGTTTACGAGAACACTTATTCTCTGTGTAATTCTGTATAGACATAGACAAGTC
>OOFH01049918.1:0-11866 GCA_900323355.1 Merlangius merlangus | reverse complement strand
ATAGCATTCCTGGAGTTACATTTCCAATTCTAAAAGGTTGCGTGCCTACCTGTTAAGCACTTTGTTAGGCGCCTGCACTTGTAAAGTGGATAAGCTATGTGTGACGCACTGTTCTTTTGTGCGCAGCCAATACGGTAAGCTACATTCTGTTAAAATAACTGCCTGTTACCCGAGTATGTTATTCATGGAAGCTGTTCAAATGATCAAAGGATGAATGCCTGTTAAATAAAACGTGCAATATGATGACTGTCTTTCCTGTCATTATGCTATAGGTTCATGATTGATTCATAAACAGTCAGCACTGTTGGTGCATCTAAAGGAGGATGTGTGTTGTTGCGCTAGGCGGACACGCACGCACCCCAAACGCATTTTAATTGTTGGTAACGCACGAGTACTCTAACGCGTTTCTTTTATTTATAGGTAACGTGGTAACGTAACGGATTACTTTTAATTGATAGTAACAAAGTAACCTAACGGATTACTTTCAAAAGTAACGATACCCAACACTGATTGTGACGTATTGGGAGCAAATCAATTTTTCAACATTTTGGAGAGAATGTACACAATGTGCAATGTACATTTCAGTGTACAGCCCTGCCCTTGGTTAAGGGAGAACAAAACCTACATAGTGCGGACGGTCTGCAGAATTTTGTCTTTCATAGAACAGCCATACGATGTGGTCGTACCAAGTATATCAGTAATAACAGTGTGGCTTTTTCATCTAAGTAGAATCTGATTATGTCTAAAATGATAAAAAATTCTGAAGAAAAAATGAAATATATGAAAATTCTGCGACAAGTCATTGTCCAATGCAAGACAAGTGGTAGAAAAAGCTACAAGAGGGTTGCATCAGGATTAGACTTTTATTCCCAAAACCAACCCGCAACACCAGCTTGTTGTCGTTGCGCCAAAACATGGTATTTCATTCCACTCCATTTCAGTCTTATTGACAGATGGATTTCAAAGGCTCCCACAGAAAGAGAGGGCAGGATAAAGCTTATCTAGCCTAGTCCTCAGCAGCTTGTAGAACAATGCTGAAACAAGTGCAATCTCTGCGTTGATAGATTACAGCCTGCGTGTTAGCTCAGCATTTACGCTAGCCAAGCAAGACAATGAGATTGCGTTCAGGCGTGTCAAGGATGCCTCACACATAAGGGCAAAAAAAACAAAAAAAACAGCCCCAAAGCTTTTAAATCTGACTTTTTATTGTTCTGACCTGAGATGGAGGAAACGCCTCCATAAATTCGTCCAGCCATTTTGAGGTTGAAGTATTGGGGCACAGTCGCAATTGAGTGTGACTGCCGACTGTTAAAGAGAGTGGACATTTCTTTGAAATGTAATAAAGTTGGAAGTTTGCATAGAAATCATTAAATGGATCTCAGTATACGGGGTGAATCACACACATTTTCTATTCTTCAGGTCCTTCATTTAAATTTCCAGCAATCTTTTATTTAAATTGAGGTTCGTTTTTTTATTACTTACATTTATTTTGTGATAACAATTTGAATGTAGCCTATGTTTTTTTTTACCCTTGATTACATTCTGATGATCTAAATGCAGGAATGAACTGTGCAAGCACTCTGTGTAAACACTTTGATAATAACTTATGACTATGTATGAACTTTACAAGCAGTTATCGTGAACACACCACAATATGCAGGGTATAATTAATATTTTACATTCTGTGACTTTGGCCTAGATGACACTACGGGGTGACAAAACTATTTTTTTAACCTCAGTGGCTAGAGAACAGTTTGTCTTTCTTGCATATTTTACCAGCAGAAATAAAGTCATTAAAGCGCCAGACTCATCAAAGATGTGGCATTCGGCTATGCTACGCCTGGCTGCAGCTTCAAAGGAACACATAACTTTCTCAACTCCTGCCTCAAAACCTGTTCCATAGCAGATGAATTACTGAGAAAAAGCCCAACCTGACCAAAGTGTCCTCTTTTCTTCTTATTTTTCCTTTCACAGTAGACTGACAACGGCGTGACCCTTGTGAACTGCTCTCTTAATATCCTCTTCCAAAAAACACAGCTAGAATCTTCTAAAGATAAAGTTACCAGGAAGAAAAAGTGAAACGGGTAATGGGCGTGCTCATTAAATGAATGGAACGAGGGCTTACACTTTACCACACTTCTCTTTTTTTTTTATAATCCACCCCCCCAAAAAAAAACTTCCTCTAAAGGGCCTATCAGCGCAGTGGGCTGCTGGTTCCAAAAGACCTGAGATAACAAGAATACGGGGAAACTGGAGAATAAAGGGCAAGCTAATGAGGTAGGAAGCTGTTTAACAGTGATTATAAACCATATCCTATTCAAACCAACACAGTCCTCAACACTCTGCGGAAAGGCCTCATTGGGACAGACTAGGCGAGATGATGGTTGTGTGATGGTGCCACATTACAAAAGGATGTCATGGAGATAGAGGGTGATTCATCCTTTGATACGCCTCCAAAAAGACAGCTTTTTGATGGATTCAGAGCCGGGAATCCCTCCTGCTTTTTTTTGCCCGATCAATCTGATAACCCAAACCAGCAAGGTTATCTCGCTATCTGTGTTTTGGTTTAACAAAAAAAGAGTGAAATATCTAAACCACAGAACACCCACAAGGCCATACCGGTTGGCCCATTCATTTTCCACACTCTAAATAATAGAATATGTAAAGTCCATTTCAGACACCAAGAAACCTGAGTCTCTGTGTCCTCTGTTGCTTTAAGGGAGGTGATGGACTAGGCTATGCCTTGTCTAATCACAGGAATTCATTTGGGAAACGCCAGGCAGCATTAAACGATCTGCTCCGACTGAGAGGATCAGATAAATCCCTGTGTTCAATAAACCAAAGCGCTTTTCCTGAACGCAATCATTCTTAACGGCCTCAGGAGTGCTGATCCTAATCCAGGCATATCTGCCATGCTCCGAAAAAATGGAAACTTTACCGGACACACCAGGAAGCCAACCTTGTCCAGTGTGAAGGGGAAAACATAAAATCACTTCTTGATTTCACTTATTTTATGTGGCCACGGTGACGCAGAAGCTGATCCCCAGATCCCCTCATGGACCTCCAATCATTCAGGTGTTTTTTTTTATCCCTCAAAAGCCATAAAGACCTTCCCCACTGCTCTCTCCAAACCCCTCCCTCTTATAGCCTTTAGCAGTGAGACGGATCAGGTCCTACCAGAGATGAATATTAAGTGCAGGTGATATCATATTTTCCCACTTAATCTCCAGCTATCTGCATGCATGAGACAGTGTGAAGGCTGAACTCATGGTGCCAATCACCCAAGTGGGATTGGAGAGCTTGCTTTGCATTTGTCTCTCAGGGGAATGTTATCAGGAGGAACACTGTGGCAAAGAAGAACATGAAGCATTACGAATTGTTATCTTTTTTAATGTAATTACCACAGCCTATTCTCCCAGCAATAAGCTCCCTTATTCCCATTAAGCTTTCCCCCTCTAATAATACTGCTCTCTCCCCCCCCTCCCCTCCAGGTCTGGTTTAGCAACATCCAAAATAACCTTCTTAGCCGTTGAAAAAAATAACAGTGAATGTTTTAATCATGCCAAAATCATTATAATCATTCAGGTTGATTACATACGGTAATCTCAACATCGTAGAGGTAACATTCCTAAGGCCATGTAAGAATCCGATTTTGTTAAAGGATTTCCATATACACAAACATTTCATTCTATTTCCACACCAATGAAAAATATATTGGTGATGAGCAAAGACTGTTGCCTAAATTATAATATTCGACTAGAATAAACTTCATATTCCTAAAAATACCAAGAGTATTTTTTGCTAGAATGTTATAACTTTCTGGCTGGAATTATGCAGTAGTGGAGGAAAACACCAATTAAAACACCTAATAGCCTTGAATAACATGTCAGAATCATCTGTTGCTGTCAAATCTGTGTGTCCAACAAAGAGAGAAGAGAAGAGGACAGAAGCAGCACGGCTGGCCTAAATGTTGGTGCCTTTTATTCTTAAGGTCCATTTACGTCAGGCACATAACAAATAAACAAGCATGTTGTTTCTAAACAACGAAAATGATCGATGCCATTTCCGTTTTGTCACACGACAAGTCGATAATATTATAATCATGAGGTCATCAAGCTAAATGTTAAAAGTAAACAATGTGTTAAATCTTCAACTGAAAGTTCAGACTGAGTGGCTAATAAAATAGCCAAAAGTGTGGGAAATCTTTTCCGTGAACAAGAAAGTGACGCGAGCAGAGAGAGGAAGACGCATTTCCACTAAAAGGAGAACACAGATGCTGATCTCCTGAGACGTGTCTTTCCTATGGATGACAACATGTCTGTGGGCTAAACAGATGTTATTGAGAGAGGGCCCTCCTCTAATCATGCCGGTACAGGGGGGCCCCTGGCACCTCCTCTGGATTGATGCATCGTGGAAACCTCTCGTCGAGGCCAAGGACTGTCTCTGAAATGACCTGAGACAACTCTGGCTCGGGGGGCCCCTGTGTGCAATTATGGCATTACATCTGTTCATTACCTCGTTGTGTAGGACTTATGCCGAAGTCTTTCCTCCTACAAACCTTTTCCTGTCGGCTTGATTCTATTTAAATCCTCTTTCTATGTAGGCTGGCGCCTTGGGTATGGTGACAATATAACAGAATTTTAACGGGTTGGTGTTCAGGTCCTGGACAAATGAACTAAAAGAGATTAAAATAATGCCCTGCTTTGTCGTACTCTGGGTCATTTGTCACATGGTTTTGAGCGCCTACTCAAGAAAAAGATTTGATTAATCTTTCTCATTCTTCTAACATCACTCTTACTCTAATCTGCTCTTCTTTATGAAAAAATGGTTGGCCTCTGCCCATGCCCAAATGAGAATACTGAGGTTATTTTCTAAGTCTGGCTCAGCCGTCCCGTTGTCTCTTTTCAACTCTGTGCTCCCGTTGTTACGTTGAATAAGGTGCCGGTGCTCTGTGCTTTGTGATTACCTCAATGTTGATTGAAAAAGCTACTGGGAGAAGCAAAAACCTGCAAGATCCGAGTCCAAGTAAATGGCTGCATGAAGACCATTGCTATTTTTCAATTGGAAATATAGTACCTGTATAGTACATTCCAAAAACCTGGAGGCTTTGCCATGAATCCCGATTTGCTTTCCTGCTTGCTAAGTGTGCTAAATCACCAAGTTACTTTTCGTCTGTATCCCAGTGACACTAAGGTGCACCTGTTCTATAAGGGAGATCCAGGACTGCCAAACAAAGAAGCCCCATGCAATAAATGAAGAAAATGGAGAAGGACATTCAAATAAGATACAGATAACATACAAATCCCCCCCCCATCATATTTTACTGATTAAAAATGTATAAAAGGCGTGAAATTACGTCCAATGTAGACTTTGCGCATGTGCGTCCGTGTGTGTGTGTGTGTGTGTGTGTGTGTGTGTGGTGGGGGGGAGATGGAGAATAAGCAGCATAAGGGTAGTGGGCGGGGTAACAAGGAAGAGCTTCATCATCTTGACAGGCTCGGGCACCTCAGGCATCCGTAAGGCCACCAGCCACGACGCGTCCTCCCCGGGCGAGCAATTATGTTCGCTGGGGGCTGGCTCTGTGTCAGTCCTTATAGCCCTAAAACCCCTTTCCCCTCCATTGAACATGTGATAGAGGGGAGGGTTGTGCTGCTGAACCAGCAGCACCAACGGCCTTCATCAACCGCTCAGGCGCTCCTTTTTAATTACTCAAGGTTTCAAATCTCCAAAGAGAGACAAAACATAACCTTGAGGTCAATCTCTCTCTGTGAAAATCTTTGACTTAAAGAAAAGATGGAATAGTGCCTTCTTTTTTGTCGTGTCCAATGCACAGATGGTTTTGACTGAAGCACATGGCTATGCAAATGGCTGGAGGAGGATACGAGGAATATCCTCTGCGATAAGAACAATAGTCCTACAATTTACATAATTCAAGGTGACATTTGACTGTACGTTGAACGTGCGTGTGTGTGTGTGTGTATATGTGTCTGTGTTTTGTCATGAGTGACCTGAAGATGAGTAGGCCTATACACATTTCAATTATGTTGTTATGATGTTACATTTGCAAAGGATTACTACTTAAAGTCGTTAGCAAAGTGTAGCAATCAACAGCAATATTATCTATTTTGGCTTTTCTCAAAAGGTGAGCATGTTTTTGCATGACATCCAACCAGATTAAGCATGAGCAACCATGAGCAAGATGGCTTATAGTAATCTGATGGCTCTGAATGGGAAGGGGCTGGACAGATATTCCAGGGCAAAGAAAATGTGACCTTGCTGATTCGTCTGGTTCCCATACTGCGCCCATATATGGAAAAACATGTCTGCCCAGCCAAGGCAGGATTGATATTCGTTGCGAAATGCTTACTTGGTTTCATGAGGCTAGATTATTATTTACTGTTTAAAAAACCAAACCCACCTTTTAGCTGGTCCATTTTTGTCCAAACCTTGGACTATATAATATTGGTCATAAAATTTTTTTTGAGAACCAAACTTGCTTGAGCAAACAGAGTCGCTGGTTAGCTAGAAAATTAGACAACAAGCCAGCAAATGTCCGGATTAGGACTAAGATTTGTTTTAAATATGTAGTCTAACTTCCAAACTATAGCTTTAAAATCATTATTTCTGCATTGTTTCTTTCCCCTACCGTTAAACCTTTTAACACTGAGTGAACGCTGTCCGAGGTGCAGGAAAGAATAGGGGCGGTATATCAAACTGAATCATATTAAACACACTTTTTTTTATATATATATATAAAGTATGCTTGAAAGAACAGTTCCTTTGAACTTGCAACACGTACCTGCAAATTACATCAAGAATATTGTGGTACACAAAGTGCATAAAGGATCACGGATCTCCAATTCAGGGGAACTACAGAGCTTCTGACGCCTTTTCTACAACAGTACCATGGACAGTACAGAAACATAAATTACGTTATAAACTCAACCAGGCCAAGTTGTATTTATCCCCAAGTCTGAAAACTGTGTTGGTCACCCATACGTAAACACATATTGTAAAGAAATGGGCGACTCCAATTTGGCATAAATCTTGTCCAGGGAGCAAACAACCTAATATAAATCTTCAAATCCAGTAGTGGTGGTACCAACCACACAAAATATACCAATAAAAAACCTCTCAAACTAAATACATGGGCCAAATGGATTCACGCTTAACCCATTTCAAAGTCAAAGGGACATATGACCCTTTTAAAGGGGCTGTGGGCACTATTTATTTGAAACAATGTGTTAAATAGCTCTGTATTCCAACATGCATTACTAATAGAGTGCTAGGTCAGTAACATGGTGTGGGGGGGGACGTGCGACGTCTGGCCTGCAGGGGGAGGTAGGGGACGGTTGGGAACACATCGGATCGGCTGGGGGGGGGGGGTTGGACCTGGGTGCGAGCAGGTGGCCGCGATCAGGTCCAATCAGAGAAGGTGTATTTATGTGCCTGCTTTGCGTTTCAGTAGAGAACCCGTTAAATGAGAGAGAAGGATTCCCGGGAGCAGGGAAACCAGCGAGATCCCGAAAACCCACGTGCGGACGCTGGAGGACTATTCTTTACTGTTAATGAACATTTAAGTTGTGTCTGTGCTTATAAATAACCCTTGCTCCCGAAGAGCGACACCAGCCCAGCCTGCGCTCCCATTACTCCCGGGTCCGAACCTGCTAGTCACACACACGATGGAAGCTCAAGGATCAGAGACCCTCTATTCAAACATCAAAATACAAACGTTTCAACATTGAAGCTATTTTATCAACTTTCTCCACTTATATGACAGTGCACCTTTGAGAATCGTCTATGACCAGTACATACAGAAACGAGAAATCCTTTTGACCATTTGCCAGTTTTCGGACTTTAAGACGTCACTCTGGATTTCCACGGGTCTATCTTTCCTTCAAAGACACAAGTTCCCTTTGTATCCTCCCAGCAGCATTGAGGACCTCCAAAATGTTGACCTTATCCCCAAACTCAATCTCCCGATGCTCCAGAATTACTCCCTGTTCCCCTGGTCCCAGGACATAGACACCACCCAGGATGAAACCTTCTCCGGAAACATTCCCCATGAAGCCGTTCCTGAAGGCTCGCAGCCCATTCGTCCACACCCCAACACGGAGAAACGCCAGTAGACCCATACTCCGCTCCCGTGGTCCATAGCACCGCCGCTATGTATCCAAAAATATTGTAGAAAGGTTTGAAGTTCAGGACCTCTGGGCCAACGTCCTCTTTCACTCACAACTTCGAGACGCAGCCCGGGTTAACGGTGCGGACACGCCCCTACAGGCTGCCCGTCCACAAACAAGATGTGGTGCGGGGCCAATTGGCAACCATGTTGGAGTTGGGCGTGGTCGAGGAGTCTCACAGTGACTGGTGCAGTCCCGTCGTGCTTGTGGGGAAGCCGGACGGGGCGGTCCGGTTCTGTGTGGACTACCGCAGAGTGAATGCGGTGTCGAAGTTTGACGCCTACCCAATGCCTCGGATTGACGAGCTCATCGACCGGCTTGGCATGGCCACCTATTATACGACCCTGGACTGCACGAAAGGCTACTGGCAGATTCCGCTGTCTCCAGCAGCCCGGGAAAAAACAGCTTTCTCCACTCTGCTCGGTCTTTACCAATTCAAGGTGCTCCCCTTCGAGCTGTTCGGGGCCCGGCCACGTTTCAGCGGCTGATGGACCGGGTGTTACGGCCCCACGCCGCGTATGCTGCTGCCTACATTGATGATGTTGTCATCTATAGTGAAACGTGGGAGCAGCATATGCGGCAGATGGCGGCCGTCCTTCAGTCGCTGAGGCGGGCGGGGCTCACGGCCAACCCGAAGAAGTGCGTGATCGGGCGGAGGGAAAGCCAGTATCTGGGGTACCACTTGGGGGGGGGGGGGAAAGGTCCGGCCACAGGTCGGGAAGACCGCAGCGGTCGCCGCCTCCCCTCGGCCCAGGACCAAGAAAGAGGTGAGGCAGTTCTTGGGGCTGGCGGGGTACTACCGACAGTTTGTCCCACACTTTTCCGACCTGGCCAGCCCCTTGACCGACCTCACCCGTAAGAGGGCCCCAGATACGGTCCAGTGGTCGGAGCCATGCCAAGTGTTGTTTGAGGCGATTAAAACAGCCCTCTGTGGAAAGTCGGTCCTGTGTGCTCCTGACTTTGCTCTCCCTTTTCCCTGCAGAGGGACGCGTCGGATAGGGGGTTAGGCGCGGCCCTGACCCAGCAGGTGGAGGGGGTCGACCGCCTGGTGCTGTACCTAAGCAGAAAACTATCGGACCGGGAGGGTCGGTACAGCACGGTCGAAAAGGAGTGTCTCGCCATCCGATGGCCGGTTGGCGCCCTCAGCTACTACCTGCTGGTGCCTGGTTGGGGACCTGGTTGCGAACAGGTCCAACCCAGCGAGATCCCCCAAAAAGCACGAGCGGACACTGAAGGACTTTTGTTTGCCATTTATGAACATTTAAGTTGTATCTGCGCTTGAAATAAACCGTGCTCCCGAAGAGCGACACAACCCAGCCTGCGCTCACGTTACTTCTGGCCAAGAACCTGCTACAAAGTGGTAATAGTATTATTTATTGTAATTATAGTATTTTGGTGTTGAAACATGTTCCCTCATGTCGTCTTCCCTTCTCTTCGCTGTGGTAGCATACTGTGTATGAACAGTATGTTGCCATCGTGAACAAACAATCAATAAATGTCAATTCAATATCCATGTGTTTCAAACCATTCCATGCATACGTCTAACTTTAGATCTACTGTCAAACAGAAAAAGTCACGGAAACGTACTCATCCAGGGGCTGATAAACAGCAGAAAACACAAACACCCCTCCCATGAATTAGCCGGAGTGCTGACGATGGCGCAGGCCTAAAGATCCTCACACACGGCTGGTTTCACTAAGAAGATAAGATTGAATGTGAAACAAGCAAAAACTTGTATTTGTATTCCTACCACTAAGTTACTCGGCCTCTCAGTCAATAACGGGTATTTGTATGTTTGTGTTGCTTTTTTAAGGGGGTGAGGCGTGATTCCCTTGCCCACAAATCAACCCCCTAATGTACTGCTTGTACACTTTGCATATCTCTGCTACTTTGTGAGAGAGAGCGAGAGAGAGCGAGAGAGAGAGAGAGAACCACAAACGATAAAAGTCATAACAATATCGATACTCTGTGTGCACTTTCCAGTTTGAGCTCGCCCTTGTCGATTTGATGTAGAATCACGCTTATGGTCGGTGGAGTTTATTACACACATGCATTATTGATCATTATTGATATTAATCACTGTTGAGAAGATGGACTATTTCCCCCCTTCTGATATGTTTTGCTAGATTCGGTCGGTTTTCTCCCTCTTACTCTCTTTTTTTGAACTCGTTATTTTCAATCTGCTGTTAAATTTTCTTTTATTTATTTGTAATCACTGTTATGGTAACAGCACAGCATGTTATCATTCCATGGTGATTTGTTGATAGATGATAATTACATTCAGACTAATGTTTCGCCCATACTTCCCATAATGCATCTTGTGGAAGTGAACTGCCCTCCTGTTCGTAGTAAAGCTGGCCAGCCCAGACAGTCGTTTTACAGTGAGGTCCTCTTAGTTGATGTACAAATGCATTATATGTGTTAATCGATGACTGAGGAGGCTTAAGTGATCTGAAGAAGACTGCGGCAAGTTGCCTTGGTCTGTGAAGAGGATATCTTCACAAAGGGACTACGAGGGCTGCATTCCAATAGTCGCTCTGTCGCCGATCCCGCTCAGATCTGGCGTCCTCAGATCTCCATTGGTCCAATCTGTCCCTGAACACGCAGTGAGAGCAGCAGCTTTTAGGGGGTGATCACACAGAAGGCTCTTGAGGCTGTAGAGCGGGAGGAGAGCTACCCTGCCTTTCTGTTGAAGCCTAGATGAAGGCAGTCTTTTCTACTGCTGCCACCGCAGAACGTCTGCAATTAACCCCGCCATGACGGCGGGCACTTTCAGTCCAGAGTTGAAGTCACACCAACAACCAAATGAGTGAGGTGCTTCACAACACAAAAGCAGCGAGCAAAACACTTGATGGCAGTTACAAAAACAACCGTTCCCCTACATTCACATAGCGTTGGTTGTGAACAGGCTGCTTCAGACGGACGTGTATGTGAAGGCTGTGATTGGCTCAGATCCTCATCGACGGTCAACCTCCTCTTTAATTAACGCCAAAGCTTCTCTGCCGGCACAATTCCAAACTAGGCCCCTTGGTAAGACCCACAACCAATCTGAGTAATGAGCAATGAAGCATAGGGCTACACTCTGAACAGTCATTGTACCAAACTGCCCTGCATTAGATAGGTTGGGATAGGCCCGGCCCAGGGCGGGTCTGCTGGATATCTGTTGGAACAGGAGGGAGGCCGGACGCATATGTCCAGAGAAAACTAAACACAAGGCTAAAGTATCTCCTGCTCGACCACTACGGGCTCGTCTCTTCCAGGGAAAGTAAACGAGCGATAGGAAGGAGGACCACGGAAAAGAGTTGTGGACCGCAGCCCATGTGTGCATTGTACAGAGATAACTCATCTGGCCCTCTCCCCTGGACCCCTGTCCCCCAGGCCGTGCTGAAGTGTGTGAGGCGAGGCCGTCTGCTGGAGGAGCCCAGGACGCTGCAGTTCAGTGGGAACGGCTTCAGCCTGCAGGTCTCCATCCAGGACCTCCCACAGCTCCTCTGGAGCATCAAGCCCTTCACCACCTGCCAGGTACGCCCCGGAGGTAGGGGTGTGTGTGTGTGTGTGAGTAAGTTAGTGTGCATGTACAGCTGTTGGTGCATGTGCCCGTTTGCACGAGCCTATGTGCGATACAGACATTGCAATTCATAGCTGACCAACACTGGCTCCAGTGTAACAGCTAACAGTGCAGT
>OOFH01049914.1:0-11851 GCA_900323355.1 Merlangius merlangus | reverse complement strand
CTCTGTGAGGGAATAGCATCCATGCATGCAGGATCCATTCACACAGTAGACGGACTGACGGCTTCTGTATTTTCCCGGTCGGTGTGAGTGCGTGGTTGCCAGACAGGAGCCACTCTGTGTATTTTTTTCGCAGGTTATCCTTGAAAGGCTTGTTCACAACTACGGTACGTCCAACACCTGTAGCTGGCTTGTCATTCCCCCTGGTATGATCACAAGATCCCCGTTCATTGCTCGCACCTGACTTTTCACGGGCTCAGTCAGATGTCCGCGGAACGCATCCAGAACGATCATCTGTGCCCGCGAATGTGTATTGACATTTAAAGGGAGCGCCGAAGAAGAGAAACTGCGCTCTGCATACTAGACCCCGAATATAAGACGACCCGACTTTTTTGGACCTATTTCGAGGGGAAAAAAGGCCGTCTTATATTCGGACCAATACGGTATTATTTCTGCATTGTATATAGATACAGTCAGGTCCATTAATATTGGGACATTGACACAATTCAAATCTTTTTGGCTCTATACACCACCACAATGGATTTGAAATTAAAACGAACAAGATGTGCTATAACTGCAGACTTTCAGCTTTAATTTGAGGGTATTAACATCCAAATCATGTGAACGGTGTAGGAATAACAACAGTTTGTATATGTCCCTCCCACAGGGACCAAAAGTAATGGGACAAATTAACAATCATAAATCAAACTTTCACTTTTTAATACTTGGTTGCAAATCCTTTGCAGTCAATTATAGCCTGAAGTCTGGAACGCATAGACGCTGGGTTTCATCCCTGGTGAAGCTCTGCCAGGCCTCTACTGCAACCGTCTTCAGTTCCTGCTTGTTCTTGGGGCATTTTCCCTTCAGTTTTGTCTTCAGCAAGTGAAATGCATGCTCAATCGGATTCAGGTCAGGTGATTCACTTGGCCATTGCATGACATTCCACGTCTTTGCCTTAAAAAACTCTTTGGTTGCTTTCGCAGTATGCTTCGGCTCATTGTCCATCTGCACTTCGAAATGCCATCCAATGAGTTCTGAAACATTTGGCTGAATATGAGCAGATAATATTGCCCGAAACACTTCAGAATCCATCCTGCTGCTTTTGTCAGCAGTCACATCATCAATACATACATGCCCACGCCATGACACTACCGCCACAATGCATCACTGATGAGGTGGTATACTTTGGATCATGACCGGTTCCCTTCCTTCTCCATACTCTTCTCTTCCCATCATTCTGGTAGAAGTTTATCTTTGTCTGCCCATAGGATGTTGTTCCAGAACTGTGAAGGCTTTTTTAGATGTTGTTTGGCAAACTCTAGTCTGGCCTCCCTGCTTTTGAGGCTCACCAATGGTTTACACCTCGTGGTGACCACTCTGTACTCACTCTGGTGAAGTCTTCTCTTGATTGTTGACACACAGACACCTACCTCCTGGAGAGTGGTCTTGATCTGGCCAACTGTTGTGAAGGGTGTTTTCTTCACCAGGGAAAGAATTCCTCGGTCATCCACCACAGTTGTTTTCTGTGGTCTCCTGGGTCTTTTGCTGTTGCTGAGCTCACCGGTGCGTCCTTTCTTTTTAAGAATGTTCTGAACATTTCATTTGATTTGGCCACACCTAGTGCTTTTGCTCTCTCTCTGATGGGTTTGTTTTGATTGTTCAGACTAATGATGGCTTGTTTCACTGATAGTGACAGCTCTTTGGATCTCATATTTGACATATTTGAGACTTGACAGCAACAGATTCCAAATGCCAATAGCACACTTGAAATGAACTCTTGAAATGAACTGGAAGTCTGCAGTTATAGCACATCTTGTTCGTTTCATTTCAAATCCATTGTGGTGGTGTATAGAGCCAAAAAGATTAGAATTGTGTCAATGTACCAATATTTATGGCCCTGACTGTATATACATTTAAAAATAACTATATATAGATAACTGTATATAACTATATATAGATAGATAGATAGATAGATAGATAGATAGATAGATAGATAGATAGATAGATAGATAGATAGATAGATAGATAGATAGATAGATAGATAGATTTGTGTTTTTGTAAATAAATATTTTTCTAACCACCTGCAAAGCAGCTGGTGTATTTATCTCCTGCGTCAATATGTTTCATCGTCCGCCCAACCCATGACCACCCCGTTACTCAGGCTTCAGAAGACCTGGGGCTGTCTGTATGGGCTCACCGTCGTGCCCAGGATGACCAGGCTGCTGGGGTCTCCGTGCTCCTGGTGGAAGGCCAGCATCTCGGGCAGGGGGAACTCCGAGCACACGTCCGCGTTCAAGACGAAGAAGGCCTGGGGGCCGCCCGACAGGATCTGGTCTCTGAAGTGGTACAGGCCCCCCCCGGTGCCCAGCGCTGCGTACTCCTGCAGGTACCTGGCACCCAGCGGGGAGACAACACGTTCGGAGTCGGTTAAAACAGTACCTCGGTTTGTGTTGGCCGGACTTCCCTTACTATTATATACGATGCAACATCTTATTTTGTTATTATTGCATCGTTTTTATTATGTTGCTGTAATGTAATTACATTTTTTTTCTATGAATTTGTAAATAACAACCATCGACCATCTGATGACGTTTAATAGTGATTAAAGGATGAAATACTTGTACATTATTCTTTAGATTTTAACCCTTGTTCTCTGTATAGTTGTCGTGGATACTTGAAGACATATTGATACAGCACATGATCTGTTGTACTGTTTCTGTTCTGTTACTCCATTTACCTTATGGTGATTTTGAATTCCTGCTGGGAAGTGAGCAAGAACCTCGTCAGCTCTTCGTTTGGCTGATAAAAGCCGATGAGCAGGATCTCCTTCATATTTGGTACCTTAAAAACAAACAAAAAAAAACACAAATGTCAGCTTGAAAAATGCAGTTACCCATGTGTCTCTAAAATTACTGCAGTTCTACCTGTGTAAATTTAAGACAGAGATTGGACCTATAAAAATTGATGATGACAATAATCGGATTATTTACATAGTATGTTCAACTTTTCAACTTGTGTATACAATTAATATGAGTTCCTGCTTGTCAGGACAGGACAAGACATTCGAAGAACAGTATTTGTATTTGGCTGCCTGTGAATAGAGTACAGAATAAGTGAGACACACACCTTGGCGCATGCTTCAATGTGATGCTGCAGCATAGGCACCCCGGCCACTGGAAACAAAGGCTTAGGAACCTCAAATGAAAGCGGCCTGAACCGTGTCCCTGCAGAACATAATAGGTTAAGTGGTTGAATACTGGAGCTATTTGTTATTCCTAAAGATAAAACACATGTAGGCCTGTAGAGTAAAAGGCTAAAGATGATCCACAAGTGGGTCGATGGAGCCATTAGATGAGTCATGAGTAAGAATTGAGACACAGCAGGACAATCATGTATTTTATTCTAACCTTTATATTATTTACCAGCTTGTCGTACATGGCCTACCATTGTTGTTGTTTTCAGTTAAATGATTTAAGGCTACGTTATAAATATAAACACGATCAGCTGATTCTCGACAACGTCTACAATGTAACCACCGAGTAATACCAATACCAAAAACTGCCGGTGGCTCGTAGAATCGTTTAACGAAAGTAGGTCATCCTCACCTTTTTGGGGACCTCCAATTAAAATAACCGCCTTCAACATCTTCGATAAAACAACACAGTGGCAGTCCCTGTCAGGCAATAGTGCAGCTTCGGTAGAAAATACATCCACGTCACACTGTCCACTTCCTTGTTCCGGGTTGAAGGAAAAAAAACGAACTGGATTTGGAATTATTTAAAATATTGATCGGTTGAGTATGAGTATGAGTATGGTTTAAATCTGCATACATAATGATGAATTAAAAACGGCATGGTTTAATTATTTGAATGAGAGGAATATAAGTACTTCGAGTGAACTCGTTCTAGTGAGTTCCACCTGGCTTATTTTCACTGCCACGATCCAGATCCATTATTTGGATCGTGGCACGTTTTATATTTCACCACCAGGCCACCTCCCCCAGAGCCGCACAACAAGGATGTTACCTACATGGCTGTATTAATGGGACGTGCTTTACCAGAGCCATCCAGGCGGTGGCGATATTCCCGTCAACCGCTCAATTATTATCAATTATTATCAATTATTATCAATTATTATCAATTATTATCAATTATTATCAATTATTATCAATTATTCTTTCTTTCTTTCTTTCTTTCTTTCTTTCTTTCTTTCTTTCTTTCTTTCTTATCTTACACATTTTGGGTGCGCCCATTAATCTCAACGACTTCAGACTTTGAATCTTGGTCAATTTAGTCGTGTGTGTCTGTGTATGGATGTATATGTGCGTAGATGTCCAAGGCAGGGGAGATGCTTGGTATTTCCACCTCCTCCATCATGCCGGTGAAGAACTACTCCAGTGAGCTAGACAGCAACACAGACACCCTCCTGCTGTCGGCCGTCGATCTAATGCTGGAATACACCAACCTGTACTTCATGGACCAGGCCAGTGAGGGCCCCAAGAAAATCGAATTTAAATCCAGAGCTCCACATTGTAGAGTACACCTTCACTCATGGGCCAAAGTGGTGGTTCCAATGTGTCATAAAATTATTGTAAGTCCAGACTTTTTCCCCCCACACTTTGCTTTAACCAAGGTATCAATATCTGGCCGTAATATCAACGTCCTACCGAAATAGTCCACGTAGTAATTTCCTTGCGGCTACTAATTATTAGGCAGCTCTGTTTCATTCCCTGCACGACATGAGCTACAGTTTCCTTATTGGAGTAATTCGAAAAATATATTTCTTAGCCCATCAAATAGCTAAAAGGAAAATTATTTTTCTGGCCAATCAGATCGCTCGAAAAGAATAAGAAATTTACCTCGGACGATTATTATCACCAATCAGATCACTCGATTTCTTTTTTGATTATATAAAAATAAAATCAATTTTAGATATAATACTAAAGGAATAAAGCAAACTAATGAATAAATAATTTATCAATACTACAATAATACTATAATGCACTAAAATATAATATATGCTAGTTATTATAACTATAATACTCAATAAATACAAAATGCTAGGTCCACATGACTTGGATGATGAAATAATGAATATGGAATGATAGCATTGGTTGAAATAACATTGGAATGTTTAGTATTGTTACAATTATATTTCATAGGAATGTATCTCCACAAATCTACATTATTTCTGTGTATTTCTATATTAATGTAGGCCTACTTATTAATACTATTATTAATAATAATATTCATAACGATTCATAATTCTTCTTCTGATTGTTATGCATTGTTAAATTCATCAAAAAAATACAAGAAGAACTGATTTTGTCACTTTCCTGTTAAAACTAAATGACAACTTAGTCATTACAAGAGGTCAAAATAGGCAAACGTGTATTTGTGTAACAAGCGACCATTGCTTTGAATGTCATCTTATTCTAAAAGAAGAAACTGTGACAAGTTGTCCGGATGTATTTGAGGGTGTGCGCGTCCAGGCATCAGCGTAATCATCCCTTTATACAGATCAATTTCCATAGAGCTGCCACCGTGTGTTCACATCCCAAAATAGCAGCAGGCCAAGGCAGCGTGGCATGTGGCAGTCATGGTGCAGTAATACTCTGTCTGGTTTTAGACTATGAGCACAGTGGCGTCGTCATAACAGTCTCACACACACACTGAGCCTTTGGAATGCTGCTCTGGAACCTTCCGGGAGCGTATATAAAGGCAGGTGGTCTCAGAGGAGGGGACACACAACAAACCCAACTAGAAGTCAACACGGGACCCTAACGTCTGCAAAGGATTTTACAACAACGCGTCTGCTTTTTCGATTTTTTAACCCTTAAACTCGTACAGGATGCTCTGCCCCAGCGTGTTCCAGCCCTCCCAGGTCAACATGGGCCTCATGCCCATCATGGACCTGCACTGGCCCATCCGCAGCCTGTGGCCCGAGACCAGGCCCATCTTCTACCAGATGGAGCAGGAGATGATCCGCCACATGCAGGAGATGAGGCACAATATGGAGTTTATGGATCGCCTCCACCAGAAGATCTTCGAGGAGATCGAGCAGTCCCACTCTTCCTTGAGCTCCTCCTCGTCCTCGCCCGTCTACAAGCCCATCGCCTTCCAGGTGGGGAAGGACAGCGGCAACTTTGCCCTCAGCCTGGACACCAAGGACTTCTCCCCGGAGGAGTTGTCCGTCAAGCAGGTGGGCCGCAAGCTGCGGGTCAGCGGCAAGACGGAGCGGAAGCAGGACGACGGAAAGGGCTCCTTCTCCTACCGTTGCCAGGAGTTCAGGCAGGAGTTTGACGTGCCAGAGGGGGTGGACCCCGACAACATCACCTGCTCCCTGGCGGCGGGACAGCTGCAGATCCACGCCCCCCGCGAGAGTATTGGCGACGGGAAGGAGAGAGTGGTGCCCATCCAGTTCACCCCGGCCATTACCTCCTCACAGAAGGACGAGGGAGCCGCCAGCCCCAGCCCAGCCTCCACAGAGACCTCAGCCAAGGCGGACTGATAATGGACCCTGAACACCTTTTGTCGATTGTCATTGTTTTAGTTTGTTGTCATCATAACCTAGCTGGCTCTGGAAATGATTCCACTCCATAAACCCCCTGGTATGGTTTGGTAATAAAATAGACATTGAAACCGCGCCCATATCACTGTTTAACGGTGTGTTTTTCCTTCTGCAAAGGCCAAAATATGTTCGGACCTATTGCCTCTAACTCTGTCAAATCAATTCTAGCAAAGGCAGAATTAGGTGGTAAATACCTTTTGGGTCCACAGATAGGCTACTATCCTTTACTATAATATTATGTATTTAAAAACTGAATGAAAACTGAATTAAAGTATAAACTGAACAATATTATGAAGTGAGGAAGCATTTCCTTACACATTTATTTTGGAGAATAAACCTTTTTTTTGTAAATTACTTTTTACCTTGTTTTAAATGTGTTAGAGTCTATAGTTCTGTTCGGTTCTGTCCTATTTTGGACACACAGTTGTTTCACTATAACTGGTGGTACTGCAATGGATATAATAAGTTACTTATTTATCAACATCAAATGCCACGTTCTGAGGATAAGTGTCTATACGCGACTATTGCTGTTGTCTGATCAACATTCAATAATAACAGCAACAACCTTGCTATCATTATTGTTTGACCTCATTCTAGTTTATGTACACGACACTGAAGGTGTAAAATCTCGTGTAAGGTGCTAAAAGGCAGAGGCAGAAGGGCTACAATATTTATTTACGAATTGGCACCATCTAGCGGTTAACAAGATAACTTCACCCATGACATCAAACCTGAAACAGTTTTATACACCTCCACCAGATTGAACCTCAAAATGCATGCTCCAGTGTTTGAAGTGGATAAAACAGTGGTCCAAACCACAGGGGTGGATCAGTGGTTCTTTCCCGCTGTAAGTAGTGTAGGCTAAATGTATTGTAGACTAACTAATAGTTGACCTCGCCTCAGGCTAACCGCATAGATTGGCTAGGGATTATAGTCTATAATATAGGCCTACCCCCTGATTGTCCGAGTCAAAGCAAGCAACAGACTTTACGTAATATCCAATGCAGCTGGATTTCATTGCTGCAAAGCATTACAGCACAGCAGAGGAAACACGGGAAAATCCAATTTTATCACCAAGAAAATCCAGTTATTTCATTTAATTTACAGAACACCTGGCATGGCTCTCTGGCGCCATGGATCCAAGGAGGGCAACCCGGGACAGATTAAAACCTAGTTGTAAAACCTTCATCTTCTTCTGCGTAAGATCGGCTGATGTGTTTGGCCTGGGAAGGATTGTTTCCCCACCTGTCTCTCTGTCTGCCTCACCCAGAGCCTCTGCCAGCAGGATGGAGCATCCCCATGGCAACCCACGGTGACCTCATCCAGACTTATTGATCCAACAACAGCAAGTAATGGTCGGCAAGGGAGCGCCCTGGCTGAACCCGTGTAGACCCAGCAAACACACGCTGTGTAACGAATCTAAAGTAATAAATGCTCGACAGTTGTCCTACAGGGGGATATGTTGTGCCAAAGTAAACCTTGAGGGGTCGCTGATGGGGGAAAAAAAGGTTGAGAATCCCTGTGAGAGACTACAGTCCTACCAAGTCAAAGTCTGCCACTTCAGGGTCCTTTTAAAGTTTTAAAGATCAGTGAGTGAGCACTGGTGTAAGATGAGCAATGTTGCCATCGTACTTGATCAGGGGGTGCTGAGGCTCGGCTGCTGGCAGTCTGCCTACTTCCCGTCCTCCTTCACCTTCCGGTTCACCTTCAGTACCGGGGTGTCCGGGTGTAGCGGTGCGCACCTCCTCGGGAGATATATACGTCAACGTCACGGCCCACCACACCCGATAGCGATTATACATTGAGCCGTGGAGGATTTGACAGCTTGTTGGAAACGACTTGGGTCTTACCGCTCTCATAAATCCAATTAATGGTCCATTTAATAAATAAGAGGTCTGTCTAGCAGAAGTGCACGACAGTGTAGATCTTGAAGGCCATATCTATACTCCATCTAACATCTCGACATGCTTCGGCAGTGATGGAAGACGCGTTCGCCACAATTGGCAAGCCAAAGTGTTTGGACTCAAACTCGACCTACTTGCTCAACTTTGTTACTGAATGTTCAATGTCAACTCTGTTAGAAGGATAATAACAAGAGCTCAAAGTGTAGGCTGTGTGGTACCCACGGGGTCACCGTGGGCTGCAGACCAGGCAGATCATCTGAAATCGACTCGCTCCCCCACTAAAAGCAGGGTCTGTTTTTATCAAAGCAGATAACTAACCTGTCAAGTAGAGTCATTCCTGTCAACATGTTATCCCACTCAATCAGCTTGAAAGAGATGAGCAAAGTTTAGGCTACTTTGGATCAAATAGAGTAAAATTGATTTGACAAAATTTCTATCTTATGGCATACTGTGCAGGTCAATTTTCATGGTTCCCCCTTGGTTCCACTAATTACCACGACAGACTTAGAGGTCTGCATCGTGGGGGGAGGGCCGTAATCCGCTGGTTTACCAATTGGGATGATGATATATATAAATATGACGTTATATCTTAAACTCAGTAGGTGGCGCCAAAGACTGCCCACTATCACGAGGGGGGCCGAACATGCTTATAAAACGCGTCATAATTCTGACCCCCATGCAAGCTCCTCTAAACCAGATAGTTACCCAACGCAAATGCAGGGTTTTGCTCTTCAACCCCCGCGTTGTGTAGGCCTATCGAGTACTTTACTTAGATTAACATGATTCATAGCATGATTCCCCTAATTCGGAAACGATGCGATAGGCCACAAAGCCTTTGGTAGACTCCAATGGCTGAATCTCCACGGAGAGTTCGGGGCTCCTCCCTTGATTCCCATCCGGCGAAGTGGTGGGAACCGAGTACGGGACAGACCAAAAAGCGCTATTTTTACAGCGCCATGCTCCATCTGTATAGAGTGCTGCTCCCCCGGGACTGGCCGCCGGCAGCCACCCCTATGCCGCGGAATTTAACCCGGGACAGCTCCCCCAAGATGTGATGGAAAACATCTGGACAGCTGTTGTGTTCTAGGCCTACAACAAGGCCCAAGTATTCATCTGCACCGGTGGCAGCCACCCTCTCCAATAGCTCTCCCACTACCAGCTAACTGCTAGTACCATTGAGTGACCCAACAGCTCCAGAATCCCATAACAATAAACTCAGTCACATTGTGCAGGCGTAATAAAAAAACCACTTAGTCAGTTATTACTTATCATTGCTTATTTAATTTAAAAAAAGATTAATAGTAAATGTGATACATTGAGTTCCATTGAAACATGTCCATGTTGATCTCAGCGCAGGTAATTAGGCACACAACATGAATGAATACATCCTTTCTATCCATCCTTCCGTCATACAGTAAACACACCAGAGAGCGAGAGGAGAAACAACCTCAGCGAAGACACAATGGAGACTGCCGTCCACCACAACCCATCCTGTCCCCAAGAAGGAAGACCAGCAACAGGATCCCCACTCCCCTCCTTCCCCGCTTGTGTTTTCTGAGGCATTACAAAAACCACGTAAAAACATATATATTTATACTTAAACCATCATCGTTTGAGAGAGGGTATCCCGATAGACACTGATGGGTAGTGCTTTCCCCGCCCCACAGCAGGCACCTTATAGGAAAAAATACACCAGAAAGTGGTCCGTACATTACCCTCCGCCGGAAACGTCCGCGTGAAGATCATCATATTAAATATACTTCAAAACTATAAACGCACACTTACTCGCTGTTCATCGGTACAAAACTAAATAGGTAGCAACACCACGTTTGTACCAGGCTATAAGCATCGGCTAGTCACACTCAAAATCCTGACTTCTGTTCCCCCGTTTGCCAAGAAACACATTGAATTTATAAGGCCCATTAGCCAAGAGTGGGTCATGCACTACAATGGAAAAAATAACCCCCAATTGCAATGGCAACAACAATAGCAACCCCAACTGCACAGCAATAACAAACTAGGATGCTCTAGTTCAGTGTCCTCCCATGCCATGGCTGCAGCTAAAAGAGCTATATATGTACAGGTTATGGTACAGCCAGGGACAGAACTATGTACACAGCACGATTCAATTCTACTGACAATTTCAGGTGTTTTTTTTTGGCTTTTTCCTCAACGTTTTGGCTTGTTTTCCATGCTGTGCCGTTGTGTAAGCACAATACTTCAGAATGGCATCTTTTTTCCCCTTGGGTGGGAGACTTTTTTGTGGTTCCACAAAAGAACCCCAACAATGTTTTGGGATCTTAGGAAATGTGATGTCACCTGCAAGATTCTTGTTACTTTATACATTGATTTGGATTTGGATGAGACAGATGTTGACAAAGTTGTGTTGTACTGGTCTATGATGGCACCTGCCATGACAAAGCACCCCACTTAATTAGATGGGAGCATTGGATGACAATATAAATGCAGTTTTGAGATTTTTACAACTGCATTAAACGGTATGGATCCTGGCATTGGTCATTGTGCTGTAAAGCAAATCAAAGAGAAAACCAATGTATTTAACGTGCAGCATATAATTATGCCCGTTTCATCGATTCTAACTTTTTGGCATCATTATTAACATAAACACTAACTCAATGCCTATATTGGACTCTAGGTCAGCACTAGAGAAATGTCCACCGGATAAAAACAGATCCATTGAATGGCACGTAGGAATAGAAAAAAAAAATTTTTGCTTGGCAAATCAAATTTGTCAATAATTGGCATTTAAGGGGAATGGACAATATAAATGATCGGGAAAAACAATCAAAACCCTACCCAAATCGTCTTAATTTCTCTTTTCCCATTCAAACCATAAAGAATATAAGTGCAAACAATAAGTCTATCAGAAAACCAATCTTAAATCCCAGTTTGAAAAGCTCTTTGTAAATCTCTAATTTCTTCTTATTTTTGACTCGGTCAGATCACAGATTAGCCAAAGCCAGTCAGGGCTGTAGCGCTTCGCTCGAATCGTCACACACACACACGTCAACAACCCCAGAGATATCTAAAGAATGGTACAACTTACAGGCAAAATAATCAAAAGTGATCATCTACATCGTTGAATCACACCACCGTCGCCACATCAGACAGTAAAGTTTGTCTTTTCGACGATACACAACACGACGATCATACAATATTTCCCCGTAACACCTTTTCTTGGCATGCAACCCAGAAGAAGAGGGCTCTCCTCACCAGAAAAGCGGTGTCTTGATGAACATGATCAGGTGCCGAATAATAACGACGACGGCTATGAAAGAAACAAATAAAAAAACAATAAACACAATCAGTTGAATAATTGCACAGTCATTTGGGAGTCGGGAGTAGAGCCAGGGGGGGGG
>OOFH01049913.1:0-13541 GCA_900323355.1 Merlangius merlangus | reverse complement strand
ATCCATTGGCCGAACACACACACACACACACACACACACACACACACACACACACACACACACACACACACACACACACACACACACACACACACACACACACACACACACACACACACACTAGCACACACGCACGCACGCACGCACACACACTCACACACAATGAGAAACTGAGCGAGTATAAAATCCATATGCTAGTGAGAACATTAGTAAAAAAAAAAGAGCCTTATGTTCGCAAAAGATGGAGGAGAGTCATGATATTTAAGGCAGACATTTACCTCCTGATAAATTCACCTTGGCTGTGATTAATTCACTGCATTGTAATTTGTAATCAACACTTAACAGTCTAGACGGTGCTAAATCAAACAGCAGAGATACGGACAATCATCACGACAACACAGACAGCCGGCTGTTGCCCTCATTCAACTTTCAGCTCCATTCCGTTTCGCGATTCATTTTTATATCGTTGTTTAGCAAGTTTATTTCTCTGCCTCGTCTAGCCACCCGCCGCCGCTCAGCATTATTCTTCGTTTTAATTTCCACAAATTGCATCACTAAATCAATGGTGTGTAGTGTACTTACGCGCTCAACTGTTTCTTTTGGCGGGAGTTTGCTAATCGTTTCGAGACGCTAACTTGAATAACGGTCTCCCGAGGTTAATCATTACGAGCTGCTAGCCGTCCCTACGCTAAAAGAACATGTTCCCTTCTATCATGTGTTTACTAATTAAAGATAGGACTGACTCAAGGGAAGTCTTTGTCCAAAGTTATTAAATCACCATCTTGCTTTTTGCCAGGTGACTGGCAGCCAAATCCTTTGTGTTTTGCTTCTTCAGCGCAGTTTTTTTCCCCGCACACCGTTACGCAATTTCTTATAAAAGAGAAAGCAATGGAGAGAATCTCTGAGCTATGAGCTTCCAGTCTTTATTCATAACTGAACAAAGCCTTATCAGATGTGAGGATATCAGGTGTATATTAAAAATGGGATAACAAAAGTCAAAGCAACATAGAACTAAATCCGGTAGATTAGTGCAAACATAGGACAATTTCTGGAAAGTTCTGCAAGATTATACATGAGCTACAGCATGTAGGCTAGTTAAAAGTCTCCACAGCAATGGCCATACTCTGTCGGTAGCATAGTGTTTGCAGGTTGTCTTTCTCAAATTGCATACAGAGATATGCCATAGGCTACTAAAATAATAATTCTCTTTTCCGTCCGGGTCCCTTTGGATTTCCACAGACACCGCATTCTCCGTTGCAGTAGTCAACTTCCCAGCTGATTGGGTGATTGGACCTATTCATCACGGGCCAGCAGGGAGACTACCTAGAGAGAATAAGGATAACTGTCCTTTTTTTTATTTAATCTCAAGGTCACTCTGGCTGATTAAGGATAATAAATATCCTCTGGTTGCCTGTTGTAGGTCTACCATTAGCCCACTGCCAGAATACCAATGCACGGAGTGTTTCTTAAGACTATCGGTCTAAATGCAAGCGTGTCACTGCTCCTGAGACAAGCTAGAGAGGGTTAACGCCTCAAGGTTTGAACTGCCAGAGACATGAGCTCAACTAAATGGTAGCATTCAATTCATAATGCATTGAAATGTAAATCGGCTGTTCGCTTTGTTCCAAACACACCCTTGCATATGAAGGTTTCACATATAGGACCCCAGAGAAGGGCAAATTTTAAATCTTCCAAATATACCAATGTGCAAAGAGGTTGAGTGACGCCCCTCCCAGCCACCCGATCCTGTGAGCCTTTCAGAAGCCTCCAGATGGCTGTAATTCAGCTGTTTGTACGCCTTCCCCTCTCCTTCCTTCCTCATATATGGCCATTTTATATATGACCTAAATTACCCACCTGCATGGATCTATATGCTCTCCATACTTAACACTTCATGTTTTTGGTTTACTTTGTCTTTATCTTTATCTATAGGCTATCTGTATATCTTTATATATTAAACATAATGCAAATGTTAAACATCACATGCAAATATCTGAGCAAGACAGAGAGAGAGAGAATTTAATGGAATGGAATTGAGAGAGAGATACCATATTTGACTATATATAGTATCGCTCCCTTTCGCTCCCAATTAAATTAAATTATATTCAACCCACGCATAGCAAATAGTTAAAAAGATACCATATTTTACTAAATACCATATTTTACTAAATATGGTATCTCTTCAATCCCTGCAACCATATCTTCCATACCCACGCATAGCAACTAGTTGAAAAGATACCATTTACTAAATATGGTATCTCTTCAACTAGTTGCTATGCGTGGGTATGGAAGCCACATCTTCCATACCCACGCATAGCAACTAGTTGAAAAGATACCATATTTTACTAAATATGGTATCTCTTCAACTAGTTGCTATGCATGGGGATGGAAGATGTGGTTGCAGGGAAAATAAAGCAGTGGAGTAGCAATGACAGTGAATAAAAACAAAAACACACTTGACACACAGCTCACGTTTTAAAGTAAAACCATCGTCCGTTCTCAACATTTCCAGTGCTAATGGGGCTTTTATCTGCTGAAATAATGTATTCCCCTAATGGCCAGGTACTCGAGTCGCACATCAGACAATACTGACCTATTCCCTTATAAATTGCAAATACGTTTTGCAAAGTTTATTCATATATGAAGAGATGCAGTCGATAAGGCTGCCTGTTTTCAACAAATTAGTTAGCCACTCAATCTTTTATCTTTCTGATTTCTATGAAGATAAAACAAAATAGCCTTTTGCCTCAACAACCTGTTTCTCCAGTATTGACATTATTTTTGTACAATTCAAGGGGTTTAATCCAAGTTGGGTTGGTTTAAAGGTTTTCAAGTATTCAAAGGGACAGTCTACAGTCTGCAGCACACATTAGCTAAATCACAAGTTTCAAATGACAAACTGGAGGCGAAATACAAAATCAAAAACACATTTTCAAAATTTTCAACATTCACAAATGAATTGTTCTCATTATTCTTTGTGGACCTGAAAACTAATATGACACGATGTGGTATTTAGCTTAATTTAGGACAGTTTAGGCACTCATTCACTATCATCCAATTATAGTCCAATATTCACTATGCATGTGCACTCCTCAAAAGTTTATGCTAATACCTTGCTCAAAGAACCTGAAATATATGTTAAATGAGAATCTGTCAATACTTAAAGACAAAAATAAGTCAAAAAAACAGATAACAGGGCACTGATGATCACAACACAGTAATTCATATCGTGTTCGTAACTCACTCCTCCACACCCTCTCACAAGATGCCACTTTGATGAACAGAAACAGAAACGTAACCTGTTGCACCATTCTCTCACTGCGGTAACTCTCCTCTCGTTGGAAGGAAGCTGGGGCTGTCAGCTCAGGAGATTCTAAACTTAGAAAAAACTCTTGTCTATCACTCTGAAATCACTACATATTATGTGCCGAGTCGATCTTGACAAAATCTAAATGGAAACGTCTCGGGGATAAAACAAAAGGTATGGGGGGAGGCAATCGCAGCTGTCTGGGGTCGTACGGCGGGGTGAATCACAAGCCAGGTGATCGATGACACTGCCGCTTGACAGGGCCGGCACAGTAACTAAATCACCAGGAAGAGGAAGGGGTGGGGGGGGGAATGGTAGATAAAAACTCTGGGACACTGGCGCCCCGTTTCTGATTAGGGAGTTCTTTTACCCAAACTATTGTGCGAAAGTACTTTTAAAACTCTGTAGCGAGGGCTTAGAGAGGTGGCTGAGGTGAAACCAATGAGCTCCAATGTTCTCCCAGATGGCCTGGCTCTACTGTTGCCAGGTAGCGTTACAGATCTGCTTTAGGGCTCTTTAAATAATAGTTTTATACCAAAATATTTGCTGTGGATATCATACTCTTGATTTTTGCAACCCAAATACCAAATAGTTTTTGGATAGCAAAAACCAGACAGTCAAAATCTAGATTACTTTGCCTGGATTCTCCAAAGTTGCCTAACCCAGCTTTAAAGTGTTGAAACTCATCAAAGAGCATTTACATTAATTCCGTAAGGGCATTATTATACGTATCAAAAAATGAATGTATTTTGTAATCTACCTAGCATCGTGCCTATAGCAAATAGGCACGGTGCTATTACCATTCATCTATATTATCAAAATCTTTCTGAAATCTTAGTTAAAACAAAAAGGTAATTCTTAATTAAATTGTATATTTACATTGAATCTCACCCGGAACCTCAAGTTAATGCAGCATTTATGTGCGGTACTTAACCACCTTTCAGGGTAATAGCAGTCTGTGCTTCGGTGGATTCTCAAGAGTGCTCTAATCAAGTAGCTTCTATTTGCGGCTTTGTTAAGGATGTTCTGTATAAGGATGCTAAAATCTGGGTTATCCTTGTTATATACTGACTTTAATCTGTTCTTTAGTTTAACAGAGACTTTTATTGGACACATTTGCTCAAAAAACAAACAAATATTAGGGTAAGGATTACCTAACATGAAAAGTTTGAATGTAGAGTAATAGCATTCTTTCTATCCTACTTTTAAAGATACTCTCTGTGGCATTTGATTTATTGACATACAGTATGTTGCTTATATCAGTTTAATGGCCCTTTATCTCTAACTCTGCTTTTCCATGACATACATCCAAACATTTGCAATCAACCAAAAACGGGCAGTGTGTATGCGTACGTGTGTGTTCATATATTTTCATTACATGCTCTGCAGTCAGGATCAGACAGAAGTCTTATTGTGGTCTGTATGTGTTTCTACTCCATCGTGTTGAAGACTTTGTTGATTCAAGGTGTAACCCCTAAAGACATTGAAGGGAAAACAGTTGGTCCAATTATATTACCAACCTGAATGGTGTAAAAGAGAGAACTAAAGAGTGGATGCTGTATTCATTTACTCTGTGTTAATCCAATACTCGCGGCATGACTCCCATTCCCTCATTCAAAGTGTTTAGGTTCTGGGCCTACAATTGGTATTCCTCTACAGCCGCAAGTTTCTTGAGTGAATATTTATGGTAGGGACTGCTACAAAGTGATAAGGAGTAAAGAGTGTGCTTGTGATAACACAACAGTATTGAAATGGAATATTTAATTAAGTAGAAGTTTGCTTCTGTGTGACAATAACACATTAGAAAGCATAAAAGGTTTACCTTGAAGCTATATAGCAAGGGTAAAGGACAACTTATTTGAACTTTTTACCATCCTCGAGCTGTGGCCTAATATCGTCAAACTAAAACTGCATGGGAATAGGGCGTGTTGCTCCGACAGATCGGCATTTAACTAACAATGGGTAATTGATTACCTCAAAAATAGGCCATCATATATAACTGACAAATAGTGTGGAAGTGGAGTCCGCAACGATGAACCGAATGGTTCGTCCGAAAGGTCCGTACCAATGTGTACCCTCCTCACCACACCTGCTCTTTACCCAAGAGGTTCAAACCATAAAGACGGACTTCATTAAAACTAGGCAAGACTAGAATATTTGAGCAAAGGAAAAAAAAAGGCCCAGCTCACAACATAGGCCAATCAATAGTTATTTCAAAAAGAGTTGCAGTTTTGTCAAGTGTTGTATTGAATAGCATTTATCTATCCTTTGGGAAATGTTGAATAAATGTCAGCTTTCACGCCTGTATTGCTTACACTCATGAGGTCGTATAATCATTTTTCAGTCTTCACCGAGTGTGACGGAAAGACACAGATGTGTGGTTGGAGAGTGCATGAAGAATCAATACATCATCCTGATAACAAGCCCCCGAGCCCTAATATTTATAACCCAACCAGCCTCAGTTAATAGTTTCAGTTATACTGCATTGGCTGAGTGCTGATGAACGGGAAAATCTATGCAAATACATACACGCCTCACAATTTGATAACATCTGTAGATCTACAGAGTACATTTTAAGGCTTAAAATATTTCATTGATTTTTATTTAGATTGTAAGCAAAAAAAATGTTAATGCATGGCTTCCAGTCACAATATGTCAGACCCCATAAAGTATGTGTGTTTGCATTTTAAAACAAAAGGCACTAAAATGCAAGTGTAAAAAGAGGGGTCATTCCTAAGTACTATCCATCCCATTAGACTGACCACATTTGGTGAGGCGTTACACTATGTGCACTATTGTTAGTGGGTGTGCAGTCAGCGATCAGCTAAAGAGTTCATTTACCAGGGAGAATGTGGACTGTGAGAGTGTATGAGCTTTAAATCTGTTCAGAGGAGACGCTTGGCAGCAAGGCTCTTCACTCTGACAGATGGCTGAAGGGGGCAGGGGAATACGAGAGAGAGAGAGAGAGAAAGAGACAGAGAGAGAGAGAGAGAGAGAGAGAGAGAGATCCGGCTTGACTGAGGAGCAAAGGATGGGAGAGAGATCCTGTTGGAAGGGCGGATGAATAATGAGTAATAGGAAGGGAGGATTGCAAACGGGAAAAAAAGACTCTAAAGATGGATTGTGAAAGTTGTGAAAGTGTCTTGACTTGGGGAAGTATTCTTGGTGGCTTTTAAAAAAGTTATTGTGAACACAAGCTTGGTTTTATTAGGAGGCGCAAATGGGAAAAAACACAGCATTCAGATCCCGGTATTTATCTCTGGTACAGAGACCTGAGACAAGAGGAACTTTGTTTGCCTCACAACTGTCACATCTTGAACCACAGGTCATTCATATTTGCATGCAATTACAAACTGCTTTCACTCAGAATCAAAACATGTCTGGTGGAAACGGTACAAGCCTTATTGACGTCTCCCAGTGAAAGCTCCGGGAAGTCCTGGTTTTAACATACAGGCTTTTACCGGCCTAATTAACCCTGATTATGCTCATATTGTGTGCTTGTTACCATAAATGGCATCGGCAGAGAGGAGCGTGCAACTACAAACGTCTGGATAAAAGCTGCTCTGATCGCTGCGTGTTGGAGCAAGGTGATGCATAGTCATTAGCATGAAGACCAATGCAGAAAGCTTTAAGCTTAAAAAAACATTAATGACTGGCTAGACAGCACAGCCTAGGGAATAATAAGTCTGTTTGGCCGGAGGGTAAGGTTGGGCTGAAACAACCCACTGGTGTTAACTGAAACATACTGGGTCCTATCTTGCATCCGGCGCAATTGACTTAATCACTGGCGCATGTTTCATTGCTAGTTTGCAACTGGCGCAGAGCGTTCTTTTCCCTCCTGCGCCACGCGTTGGTAAATTAGGGAATGATCTTGCACCAGAAAAGGGGCGGTTTGGCAAAAGGAGGAGGCGTGTTCTGGCGCAAACGTTCCCTGGTGCTATTTTGCAGTTTCAGGAACCACTTGCGCCACAAACCAGGAAATACCTGGTTTATAGAGGAGCGACCTTGGGTACCTTGAAAGGCGCTATATAAATTGAATTTATTATTATTATTATTATTATAGCCAGTGGTGCGTTGTTCAGATGCTATTTTAAGGGCGCATGCATAATGTTGCTTGTGCACCTCACGCATACACTTTGCTTCTCTCATCTACCTAGCCACACATTCTTGGTAAATTATTTGGAAAATACATATTTTCTTGACACATACATTGTGTACATGCCCATAACTTTTAGAATTGATGAGTATTTGATCGTGAGAAAACATTGTTTTACTGCGAGTGAGTGCTAAAAAGAATGAATGAAGTGTGTGTATGTGTAAAATAATTAATGAATGCGGGTGCGCGTGTGTGCGTCCATCTGTTTAAACACACGCAAAAAACAGGTAACGCATAATACAGTCCATGGCAATGTATATTAACGGGGGGACACATGCATATTAGGAACACAAGTCGATAACGATAATGCATACAATACTGATAGGAAACAATGTTTATAATGCATTGCGTATCATCATCATTAAATAGAACCACAGTTACCACATATCATATGTGTGTTAAGTTTTCTTTGCCGAAATTTATTTGAGGAGTATTTCTGAAGTTGTGGAAGAAAACCTTATTCCATGTGTGAATTAGGCCATATTATTTGGCCATAAACTGAGCCATTTGAAGTTTGAAATTCATGTGCATCCGTCTCATCGGAGACTGCAGACGCGCTGTTAAAATATGAACTCGTCAGATTCAAATGCGCTCATGGCTCTTAAAGGGGATGGGAGCTGGCACTCTCAATGGTTTATTGCACGTTACGCCCAAACCACACCTACGAATAATTAGGCTACTTCAGACCAACGCGTTTTAGATTTGCGCCGGGCGCAAGAGTAATATTTGCGCCGGTAAAATAGCGACATCGCCATAGAACCGCCCACAAAGCTACTTGCGCTTGGCGCTTCTCACTTGCGTTTCAGACTGTTAAAATAGGGCCCACTAACTTTTTAGTCTGGTTGGAGCACTGTGGATTCCCTCAGTGATTTGTTAATTTGGTGAGGAATTCTTGGCATTGGTCCAGGTGAACCTTGAGCCATGCCTAATTAGTTTACTGGTTCATCTGTTTATTTTCTATCTTTTAACAGTTATCGCCATCTGTTGCTTTTTCAAGTCCCAGCGACTCACCTAATCCTCACAACCCAACTCTCAAGCCTTCTCTGCGGCGTCCAGTAGTCCACTCATCCTCGCCTCTCCCCAGGGATGTTGTCCCCCTCAAACTATCTGGACGCTTTACAGGAATACAGATTATGTCACACAAACATTTCACTGCACAACCTGTATGAGTATGTGACAAACCTTTGAATCTTGAATCTTTGAAATACAAATCCTCTCTCTCCCTCTTTCCCTCGCATTCCCTCACTCTGTCTGTCGCTCTTTCTTTCTCTTACTCTTTCCCTCACTCACCTCTCTCTATCTCACTCTTTTCTATTGCACCCATGCCCTCTCTTTCTCTCCCTCCCTCACTCCCTCTCCATCCTTCTCGCTTTCTTTCTTTCTGTACTTCCTTCCTCACAATGCCACCTCATATTTTGGAAAACATGGTAGGCTATCTGATTCTTCTTTCTCTGTGCTGCAAACCGTTTTTTTCCCCTTTAACTCTGCAGAGTTTGTTTTAGTGAGCGATGTTTCGCTGACTTCTTCTGTCATGTTCCGTACGTGTTCAGTATCTTCAGAGGGCGCTAAATGAGACATGAAACAGAGAGCACCACTTTGAATATGGATGAGCAGAAATATCCTTGGGGGTTTTTTCCTCAATCCAATGAGGTGCGGCTGTATTAAATAAGACATGAAATAAAGTTATTGAAATTAAAGGACTGCCAGGGTGATAATTGTGTTTAATAATTGAGAACAATTAATCCAGAGTTATTATTTTAACATTTATCATTTATTAGTTATAACATGGTATAAAATAGAATCCAATTGAACTGCATTGAGCATTATTTAATAAATATATATGTAAAAAATGTAATATTTATACATGCTTTTATTATACATGTAATATTTGCTTAATACATGCTCTACAAACATGCTCTACAAGTATGCTGCTTCATTCACAGAGTGAGGTTGTGTATCATTATTTATAGAGCTGTTATTCCATGTATTCCCCCGTCTCTTCAGTAACCTTTTGGTAAAAGAAATCCTGCTTCATTTTTTGACACCTTAGGTAGGAGAGATCATGTTTCATCTTTTACCATACACATTGTTAGAACATGTTTCATCTTTTTCAGTGTGCAAGCAGAGCTTATTTTCTCTTTTCTAGGACTGTTTGCGTCCAAGTCCAGCCATTATAGTTAATTAGTGTGTATGGCAGGAGGAGGTTTGGAGCAGTTTGCTGTCTGTGTGGATTAATTGAGTGGGAAAGAAAACTACCTGTGAAGCGCACTCCTCCTCAACCGCTGCTTCCTTAACCTCTGCTTCCTTAACCTCTGCTTCCTTAACCTCTGCTTCCTTAACCTCTGCTTCCTTAACCTCTGCTTCCTTAACCTCTGCTTCCTAATGGGCTGTGTCTGCAGCCAGAGGTATCTCTGGGCACAGCTTAAAAAGGAAATGGTTGCACTAGTTGGCATAGCTAATGAAATAGGGTGCGTAAAAAAAAGAAGTAGTGAAAGTAATGATTATGTCTATGGATTTAAAAGACTTCTGCAATTCTGTTAGATCCTGTTAGAGCGTGATAGCTTAGGCCCGGGCCAGAAGATCAGTGCACCATGATGGACAGTGTTTGTAATAGACTCTGATGGCTTCACTCAAACCTGAAGTAATAAATATTTCCCTCCAGTTCAGCTGAGGAGATCCACTCCAAAGGAGTTTTTAAAAAAGCTGAGTGAAAATCTCAGCAGAGATTGCCTCACGTTATTATTACTAGCTTATCACATTGATCATAGAAAAGCCTAAACTGAATCTATCAGTTATTAGATAAAAAGTAAGTCATCATTGGTAGTTATGGTCAGACAACCTTTCTCTTGTCCAGCATTAATAAAGCAAAGAGGAAACGTTATGTATAATGTATCATGTTGAAAGAGCTGTGCCATATCATATTCAGTCAATGTTTCACTCTTTGCAGATAATTCTTTGTTTTATTTATTTTGTTTTATTCAACAGCAGTGCTGCATAAAGGAGTGCGTTATCTACCTTTAGATATTAATAAATTCTAATAAATATATTAATACAGACCCAGTATGTATCTAATCAGTTGTCAATTCAGAATTATTTTTTAAAGGAACACTGCATCATTTGAATTGAGGCAACATTGTTCTACCTGCTGAAACCCCAAATAACACAATTAAAGCCTCCTTTTTGTCCGCCTTTTCCATGCAGGTACTCTAGCCTACCCTTCGGTGCGGCACACTTCCATTGTGGTCTGATACTTGATATAGAAAAAAGGTTTATTTCAATGTATAACACAAGATGTATATTAATGATCTGGAAATAACCATAACTGTGAAGAGATGAAGAAGACTCCATGCAACTCAAACTGTTCTGCATGAGCGTCAAAGGTATCAGAGGCATTTTATGAGACTGGTCTGTAGTCTTGGTGGAGACAGCACTGGTAACATCCCAGAATCGGAGGCCAAGCCTGGTGCTTTATGACCATCCGTTCGGGGTAAGATCTCATTAACCTGTAGGCCAGGCCCTTCACCCTAGGTTTTATGTGCTGCGTTTTCCCTTTTTCAACTCGACTACACAAGATTACCTTTGAATTGTTTTGGATTTGTGTGCGGTTAATGTTTCCTGTATATCTTTATTACCGGCGTCTATTGGATTTGTGAAATGAAATATGTAGTGCTGTTTCGGCTAAATGCCTCCCTAGTCCTCTGGCTGACCTCTATTACCTCTCTGTGTTCCACAGACACTAGCATGACGAGGGACACGACTAATAGTTTTTGTCCAAACAGGAGTGACCTGTATAAATCTCTGGAAATAGGGGGGAAGGACAATGGAAACATGTCGGTGTGAGAACATACAGGACACTTTGTGACCGACTTATTGACTCTGTTGCCTCCTTCATAACGTGCCAGTCATGCTACCACCAGCAAGATAGCTACAACGAGATACCTCCAGTTAAGATTTACAGCAAGGTTGTTAAACAAGAATAATTCTGTCTATTTAAAATGTCCAGGCGAGTGGAGCTCCTTTTTATAGTTTATGATGATTACATTTTAAGCTATATAAAAATATGGGTTACCACATTTTGATACCTCATCAGAGCTTTCCAGTGTTTTAATCCACCGTCTTTTTATATTCTCTTCAGCCCCTGCGACAAAATGCCATTAAAAAGTTTGATAAATGCTGCGGTGGCAGGTGGCAGGTCGAGACAAATCACCCAAACACCATCTCACAGCGGAGGAAGCTACTGCCACCGAGTGAAGTGCAGAGAGAGAGACGGCACACGACGGAGACAGTTGAGCAGCCGTCGCGGCAGAGTGATGAGGAGAGGATGAGAATGGGGAAGAAGTCCCGTCGTGAGGTAGATTCAAGCGAAAGACAGATCGTTCTGATGTTGGGAGAGAAAAACAGGAACCATGTTTAAAATCACCATCTGGTGTCAGATAGACGCTGCTCTGGCGTGCTGCAGTCTCAGCACTTTTTCTATTTGAGGGGAAGACAAAAAAAAATGCCCCTGAGAACACGAAACACCACCCCGCCCGTCCTACCCCCAGATAAAAAGAGGGGGGTAGGAGGGGAATGTAGGACACCTTAGCCAGATGTAGTGAGTAATTAATTACAGCCTATCCACACTTCATTATAGTTCAACATACGACCACTATACCTTTATTGTAAAAGAGTCATGGATGGTGATTAATCGCACAGACCGCTTCCTGAAGCCTACCTCGTGTTTTGACCTCCCGGTTCGGAGGATGCCATGAGAAATGCACACTCATGCAATGCTGATGCTTATTTCCCTGGAGGCGTAAAAGCGTAACTTTGACCTAAATGGAAGAACAAACTATGAAAATAAGGCATACTGTATATATGTATCCAAGTAGGTGATACTGAACAACTGAATACGCATGACAGATCTCTGTGGTGTGTGTGAGTTTAGAGGTGTAGTGTTGTTCTCGCTGCGTCCACGACAGGAATTTCGTCTCTTTAGTCTTTTTTATTGCCTCATGAATCCTTGCGTGGGCAATGAGGTTTTTACTGACATGTACTTTACCCCGAGACTCATTGTCTTATGTGTTTGGAAAGGTTATTCCTTTTTTTTAAATAAGCCAAAGAAAAAAAGTGAGTAAAGACACAAAAAGAGATGAGGAAAGGCAAAGCTAGGGCTCTCCAGTTTCCAGACGATGGATGGACTTTTATTACGTTACTCTTCACATTGTGGTGACCTTGCTCTCAGGTGTGTTTAAGAAATCAATATACTATAAAGGCTGATGATGAACCTATCAGGTTAAAGAGTCAAACATGATATTATATTTGATGATTAGGTTCTTGTAGGCCTATATAGAAAATTTGAATCTTTAAACAGGAGACCATTAGTAGGCACTGGCCTTAATGCGATAGGTAAAGTGTAGTTGAAGGTATTTTTCGTGTTGGTACACCCTTCATCTTGACAGATCAATAACTGTTAAAGGCTGCATTACGTCTGCTAAGTATAACCGGCAGGTGCTACCCAGTACAAACAGGATACTGTAAAAAAAATAAAAAACATTTGAGTGCATCATTCTCTGTATATTATAGCTACTCGTTATAGTTTAGTTATTTTTGTGGAACACTAACTCAATAGGTTTACCTTAGAATCACATCGTAAGGAAACATGGAAATTTCTTCAATCAAACAAACCAACAAGAGAGGATGTAATGCTCAGCGCTCCACGCTTGGAGGTTTTTCCTGACGACTGCGCCAAGCAACAGATGCTGGGTGTTCAGGGTTCACTTTACCAACCAGATGGCTTCGGCTTCAGCGAGTCCTTCGAGGGACATTTAAAACGCAACCTCTACCTGCATCCCCCCCACCCGCCGTTCCCAAATTAGATCAATCATGATAGCTTTCTGTAGGGGGATGGGGTTATCAATTAGTTGTGTTAAACAGAAAATATGCTCATCAGTACATTCCCATATGGGCTGGGTTGTGTTAAACCCAATATAGGAACCGTATTGAAAATAATGTGTTCATCAGATGATAATGAGAACCATGGTCATGTACGGATGTAAGGATCTTTTAAATTTTTTAAAAGTATACTATTAACCCTTG
>OOFH01049910.1:0-11760 GCA_900323355.1 Merlangius merlangus | reverse complement strand
TGTATACAGCAGCAATAGAAAGGATACTAGCACAGCCTTGTGTTGTGAAAGAAGCTCGACCTCAATTATGTCCCGGAGGCCAACACTGCCTGCTCTTTCCTCTTTCTCATTCTTCCCTCTTCCTTTGCCTTCTTCCTGTTCTCCTCCTCCTTCCTCTTCCTCTTTGTTTTCCTCTTCCCCCTGTGCTCAGCTATCCTCCGTCCTCCTCCTCCTCCTCCTCCAGGGTCTCCTTTGTTGTCCTGCTAACAGGTCATCCAGCCGGCTTCAGGTGCCTTATCAATGGGGTGTCGGTCACCTGTAAGCATCCTGGCAGCCATGCAATAGCTCGCTGCCTATTCATTTCCCAAACAAAGACAGAGCAACAAAGGGACCCCTGTCAAAGAGGAACAAAATCACCCCGACTGTATATAGGAGGAGTCCCTCGGCCCTAACGCCAGTTACAGCGGCGGCGGCCGGTCGCCTGGGGTTGACCAGTGAGATAAGGGCCGCTGGTCGTCACTGTGCGTTTAGCGTATTGGGGGCGCATCAGTGGCTTCTAAAAAGATGCACTGGAAACGCAGCCTCTCTTGACCGTCAAACAGCAGTCGACGGGTTGCTAGGTTACAGACCGTCTGTTGATGACGCAGGATGTAAAGTTTGTAAAGTGGACATTTTCGGATCTCTCTCTAAGTGCACCTCTTTGCCTCAGTGTGACTCCTTTTTAGTTGGACCTGTCCTCTCTCTTTTCTTCTGTCTACATTTACGTTTAATTGAATTGAGTCATCAAGCTTTTATCCAAAGCGTCTTAAAACCGTGGCCTGACCACGGATAAGATGAAGAGGAGGATCTTAAAAGTCATGCTGAAAATGATCAGAGCGTGTTAACTTATATTGGAGTCCCTACATCTAATTCAAAGTGCTTTATGGGCAAAAAACAAACGACAAACGACTCTACAGAGATCAGTAGTATCTTTCGGAATCAGAACTCAAGCTTTGAAGAATCAGAAGATCTTCTAGAATCCCTCCGTGGTTTCATATCTTCCAATGTTTGCGTCACCGACCTCCTCCTCCCGTCGTTAATCCATCCCCTCTTCTCTCCCACACGTCGCTGTGACTGAAGAACGTGTGCAGTGAACCATAATTGTGTGATGCATTTCCTTGGTATCCATATTTACAGACTGCCCCGAGGACCTGACTGTATTGTTATTATAGTCTCTCATTCTTCTGATATTCTGCCCTCGGGGGGTCACAGGAAGAACACAGTGTACACACTGACATCTGCACGCACACACAAACAAACACACACACACACACGCACAACACAGTGTACAAGCTGACAGAAGCACACACAAACAACACAGTGTACACACTGACACATGCACACACAAACAAACACACACACATACACACACACACAACACAGTGTACAAGCTGACAGAAGCACACACAAACAACACAGTGTACACACTGACGCATGCACACACACCCACACACACAACATAGTGTACACGCTGACACATGCACGCACACACACACCACACACATACATACAACACCTGGGCCTGCATTATGTGGAACAATTAATCAATTATAAAGCGAATCATGAATAGTACCAATTGCATTAGTAAACGATTATCTAATGAATCCCTCAATATTTCCCGCCAGACCTCATCTCCCCTCAATATCAAGATGTGGAATGACAAACTGGGAGTCAATTGAATCCAGTTAGGGAAATCATATAACGGGACAGAATCAGATTTAATGAAGCTGGTTACCATGGCGCTAAATCCGCCTCTTTGCTCTGTCTGGGTTGACTCATTTGCGTTTAAAATAGCATAGATTCTCCAACTTGACAGAGTTTTCAAACCTAAAGTTCAATAACACCGGAAAACAAGAAAAGATTAGCTGGCCCTGCCAACGAAGCATTAGCCTTGGTAGCAGCCAATTTAACACCCCCTAAACGGATGTGAATCCCTAATGAGCATATCTATCACGGTGGCAGGCGACCGCGTTCTTTTGTAGTTTTTCACTCGGTAAAAATGTAAAGTCTGGGGGGAGATAGTTCGCTAACAGCATGAACTCTGAGCAACAGACAACGTCGGTGTCAGTGAGGCGAAGGATATCAGCAGGCTGTTTGAATATTTTAAAACTCTCCCCAGCTGCATTGGGGGTGTGCGTGAATAAAACCGAATCAGTGGCCATGGTTCTCGAGGTGCAAAGTCAGAGCCGTGAGAACTCACCTATTGGAATTTGAACCACTTTGTTGGATTTTTTTGGAAAGCACTACTCTCACCTCTCCCGGGGTGTATTTTGGGGACCATGAATCTTGTATTGAATGAGAGTAAATGCCCTTCTATAGTCTCTGTGTCTCGCCGTGCATGAGCCCAAAATGATGTGATTAAGGGCCTCGCGCTGGGGACTGCGGGAGCAGCTTTTTGTGCCCCTCTGAGTTTTCCCCCCGAGCATCGCCCTGAGTTTGAGCAGAGGGGCGAGTTTTAAACCCATTTTTATAGGTGTACACAATACCGGGTTTTAGCGTACTCGGCTGTTGTAGTTTATGTTTCGGAAGAAATAGCATCCGGTTGAACGAATTACCCAAAAACCAAACCTCCAATGATATCGCCTCGCCGTTCGATTCAAATTTGCAATTTCATACAAAAGTATTCCGACTGCTACATGGCACACATGTGTTAAAGGTGTGAACATGAATGCACACACACACATACGTGATCGCGTAAACATGCACACAGTCACAGTCAGACACACACACACACACAACACACACTTATTCCCTCACCCTTACTTACTTATTTACATTGAAGGCGCACTATACCATTTACCTTCCATCTATTGATTTGATTATTGATTGAAACTCGCGCACACACACACACACACACACACACACACACACACACACACACAAACACAGATTGCCCTGCTTTCATTCTGTTTAATTTCATGCACAATGTGTGCATGAAACAATTGTTCTCTCCTGTGTAATGGATTTTGTTAGTGTTCCTATTAACAACATACACACATAAAACACACACACAGACACACAGACACACACCAAAGCCGCCAATACAAACACACAGGCACATTATAGGAAAGATATGGCGTTGATACGCTCTCGATCAAGAGGATCATTGGACCGGTTGGAACAGCAGGAGTTTGTTATTAGCTGTGTTAATGCACTGGTAAACAACATGTTGTTATAGTTGCAATGCTAAAGAGCAGGCTAATTTAACACCCATCCCAGTACCTCAACTCACGCTGCATGCACACCCTGTAATGGCTGTATTACGTGTGTGTTTGTGTGTGTCCATTCTTTCTGGACAATTTAAATTACACTTTCCGCTAGCCATATGTTATGTAAATGCATTTAACTGTTTGTCACAAAAGATATTATAAAGAAACCACTAAAAGCCATTCAAAATGTTCCAAACTAATCTAAATTGTTACATGTGAACTTGTGTTGTCTCTTCAACCAGAGGTCGGAGGATTCTTTGAGGCAGGAACACTGGTCAGGTACAACTTTCTGTCCGAAGCAGCGGCTGCAGCCAATAGGGACGCCTGGAGCATGGCCCATCCTCTGTCGTCGCAGGAAGTCACTCTGGAACAGGAGGAAGTGGCTTTCAGTTTCAGCACATCCACCGCACCGGCCATCCTGATGTATGTCAGCTCCAAGACGCAGGACTACCTGGCTGTATTGTTACGGCAGAACGGTACGACACACTTAGACTCAGCAATAGGGATGTTAGATTAAGATGTTTGTGCTCAATAGTTTTGCTGATGAAGGCCAGTTGCCCAGTTTGCTAAGACCCCAGGTAATTGTTGACTGTCTAAGTCGAATGGCGATTCACTGACGATCCACCATTATTTCCAACCTACAGCGATGTGTCTTTTATACATAACTAAATGCAAATTAACAGCCCTGGCAAGGTATTTTTCTCAAATAGTGCCCACAAAACCAAAAAAAATCCACACCTCTTGAGTCTGTGTTCTTGAGTTGTTGAATGTTACATTTCCTGGTGATGGTTGAGCCCGGTAATGAATATAAGCTTTAAATTTTTAATTTATACGACTCCACCGGTTGCAAAGAACTTGCTTAGTGGGGAAACTATTAAATATTTATGTATCAATATCAATATTTATTGAAGGTATTGATCTACGTTCATACAACCGGGAACCCAGCCCCTTCATTTGATTCAGAGGTTACCACTTTAGGCTGCTGTCTACACTGACCCTTGCGGCTTATTGAAGGTTGCTCTACACTCAGGATTCAGAATAAGGAACGCGCCCGGCGGGTCACCGAGTAGAGAGCGTACCATTAAGGCTCATTCCTTACAGAGACCCGGGTTCGATTCTACCCGGGGTCATTTTCTGCATGTCCTCCTCTCTCTCTCTCCCATACCGTCCGTTCTCACTCTCAGTGTGTGTCATGAATAAAGCCTGAAAATGCATAAATGTAGTTTAAGAAAAAAAAAGGATTCAGAATGATCACACTGCCTTTAACTTTATACTGTATTAAAACTTTAGTAATGCAAGTATCTAATTGGACTTTCTTGTGGCTGCTCATTTTTGTGGCGAAATAATGAATTGATTCATTGATTCATGGGGGAAAAGAAGATTGTAAATCGCCATGCATCACAACAAATACATGCACCCCAACTGACCAATCACCCGCCGTGGTTCCATCCCAAGGCTCGCTACAGGTGCGCTACCACCTGGGTGGTTTGAGGGAGCCCTTCTCTATAGACGTGGACCAGCGGAACCTGGCCAACGGACAGCCGCACACCTTCAACATGTCACGCATCGACCGGAGTGTCACCATACAGGTACACCCATGCACACGCTCGCACGCACGCTCGCACGCACGCACGCACGCACGCACGCACACACACACACACACACACACACACACACACACACACAACCAAAACAATGCAAGAATAATTTGAGAATCAGGTCACTTTATACTGTATCCAGGGTCCATCTAGACATGATTGTATGGAACAGGCCGCCTATCTGAACTGATATACTGTTGTTGAGGTTCACCGTTGTTCAAGGGACAGGGGTTGCAGCAGGGGTTGACCTCCTCGCCAACCGTGCGCCACACAAGACATTCGTCAGGGGACTGAGGCCGCTGAGAAGGAGTCTACCCCTGTGTGGCCACTGGCCAAGAACTGTGTCGTACACGCCCCCTATTCAGGCCCGGTTCATACAACCTTCAATTGTATGTTGAAGAACCTGGGAGAAAAAAACACACACATATATATATATATATATATTGACATAAATGAAATACAAAAATACATACACAGGATTTCAACTTGTGAGCACTCTCTGTGAGGAGTGCCCCACGAACACACACACACCCACACACACACACACACACACACACACACATGTAAAACGCGGTGTCCGGGTGGGTAGATAATGAAGAGGAATGGTGGGGGTGGTCTCCCTGGAGGCGGCTTGAGTTGTTGTGAATCTCAAGGTAGGCCGTGTTCCACTCTGTGTACCAGATAAATCACCGGCGCATATTCCACTTGTGCGCCTTTAACGCCCGTTTATCTCAGCTCCGCTCACGACACTGACCTTCAACCGGTTCTTATCTCACCCCTCGCTCACGCTGTGCTGGAGAGAGAAACTATTACCTCCAGTACAGGCTATATATCTCTTTCCTCAATCTCTCTCGCTCAAGCTCTCTCTCTCTCTCCTTGTCTCTCTCTCTCTCTCTGTCTCTCTCTCTTTCTCTCTGTGTCTCTCTGTGTCTCTCTCTCTCTCTCTCTCTCTCTCTCTCTCTCTCTCTCTCTCTCTCTCTCTCTCTCTCTCTCTCTCTCTCTCTCCCTCTCCCTCTCTCTCTCTCCCATGTAATGGCTATTGATTTTTTTCCACAAGCAAAACACAAGAGTCTTTCAGGCCAGGAGTGGCAGAAGAATTGGTAAGAAATAAAAAAGGCAAATAAGAAGAGAAAGAAGGACTTTGTAAAGGAGGGAGGGAGGAGGTGAAGGGTGACGAGCAAGGTGTGAACAGTGTGGGTAGAAGAGTGTCAGAAGAGTTGAAATATGCATGGGCATGGGTATAAGTGAAGCTGTCAGCAGAACAGAGAATCCGATTTTTTCTTTTTCCCATTTTGACATTTCCACAGAAAGTTGAACCCAACAAAGCAGAACTGATAGGAGTGCTGGTTCTTTCCCCCAGTACAAAAGCAATTCTCTCCTTTTCCCACCGCACGATAGCGTTTGAGATAGGACACGCTTTATATTATCTATTAAAATAGATTATGCCGTGTGGTGCAACGGTACAAAGCAACGCATTGAAGGAAGTATGATATGCTAAGATGTGGAGATGTCAAATTTGCGTTTCAACACATTTTGAATCCTTAACTTGATTTAATTGAATTACAAAAAAAAAAGTAATCCCTCAAGTTTGACAAAACATGTCAAAGCTGAGTAAAAGAGAAAGTTATCCTCGGCAAAGAAGCATGCAGGAATGCAATTCTGATCTGAAACGATGGGGCAGGGAAAATGACTGATGTGCACCGGAAAGCCAAGCACAAACAAGATTATCTGAAATCTCATAAAAACGTATTACAGTATGTCGGTGTTAAAATAGCCCATGAGCCATACATCGGAATCAGATTATCGGGGGTGGGGGGGGGAGACCGATTCGCTTAAACCAACCGGGCCCCCAGTCAGCTGTCGCCGCACAGGGCATGTGTCTCTCCGTCCCAGCATGCATTACTCAGGGCGTGCAATTCTCCAGCAGTTTCTCCGCTGCGTCCTCCTTAATCTGATCTCATTGGGTGGCTGTGAGATTGACACAAAATGAAAGGGAGGAAAACGTAACGAATTCTAGGGGCTAACGTGCTGCTGGGAAGAATCTCTTTGAGAGACGTGACGTGCGCTTTGAAGAAGATAGCTGGCATGCGGGTGGAAAAGTTTCACAGAGCAGGTAGTAAAAAATATATGGTTTTTTGGGACAAACTAGTTTCGGTTTTGGTCTTTTTTCGGCCCCTCCACCCTCCGCCCACACAGAGGTCACGGCCCAGCATAAAAGCAGCTGAAATCGTTTTTTGTTCAAGTTTCTTTAAAACCAGTAGCACCTGGCCGTCTGATAGCTGAAGAATACTTCAGGGAATGCTGGGTGCCTCGCGCCACACTCACGAGAATATTGCTTTGCTTTGGAACGCCGAGATTCGAAATGCTGCCGTCCTGTTATTTTTTTTGGATCAGCAAGCGAGATTCTACCCTCAATCTCTGCATCAATTTCACGAGCAGCCCTGTTTTCTTGTCTTTCAATCTGGTAGAAAAAGATGGGTGCGTGTTGTAGCTGTGAGAAGATTTGGATTTTATTTTTTGGGATCTGTGTTTTATCTTTTTCTCAGGACAAAATGGGAGAAAAGTAGTTTCGACTGGTATGTTAACACGTCTGAAGGGACATTACACTCTTTTTGAACTGCATATGGCGAAGGCATGCGCTTTGACTTTTATGTGATTTCCCCCTATGGAATCACTTTAACATCTGCACTACACATGGGATCCAGCCATTAAAAAAAATACAAGCATTACACAGGCAACGTTGTATTCATGTGATGCTACGTTTGAAGTAAAAGAGGATAAACCTGCATATCAAAAAGAAAGCGTTCATAAAAAAAAAGGAGAGAAGGCGAAATAGAGCAGCAAACTGTCTTGGAATGTCTTAGAAGGTATAAGGACCTTTCAAGGCACCTGTAAACGTGTGAATAATGGGATTCTTCGCAAGAGAGTAATCGCTGAGTTGCCATCACTTCTTATTGAGTGGATCTTCAGGGGAAAACGTATATACTTTTTCATGATCATAAGTTGAAACCAGCAGTAAGTGCCTCGAAATAAGGCTGTGGAATTTTCCGGTCGGCTAAAGCCAGATATATACATGGTGACCCTCACTATTGTCATCACAAAGCTTTCCGTCTTTGACCTGACCCGTGGTACACCGCTGAGAGTGTGTTCGCTCTTCAACGTCAGTATTGGACCTCTTGTCCTCCCCTCCTTTTTCGCTGCCTTTGGAAAACAGAAAAACATTATGATTGATGACACGGGGGCCTCATGGAGTCAGTGTTTTGAAGAATGCAGCTTGTTCCACCCACTGGCAACACCGCCGCGAAACACGAGCCAAACAAGGTGCTCCGGTCACGCTGGTGAACAGCAAATAGGAACTACCGGGGAGACATACCGTGTGGAGAGGAGAGGACACAGACCCTACTGTTGTCTGACTATCAGTATGAGGGAGAACATTAGAGAGAATGACAAAAGAAACTAAAACAAAGTGTCAGAGTGTCGCCGTTCGTCTGCGTTATCGTTGTCTTTGACGTAGAAAATGTGTTTTATGTTTTGTAAATGTGCAAATGCACAAAACGTAAATGTGCTAATATATATTTAATAATACGGCATCAGTGGAGATTAACCTTGCATTTCTCTCTGTGCCCAAAATAATTAGTCGGGAAAGAACAATGTTCTTTTGTACTGTTGTCCCTGACTTCCAGTATGAGAGAGAACATTAGAGAGGCGGCCAAAAAACAAAGAAAAACACTAAAACAAATGGGACTATCGCCCTTCGTCTGCGTTATCGATCAGTTAGACGCTGAAAATGTGAGAATTTCAATATTCTTATTCGACGCATGTTTTATAAATGTATTTAACATTTTGATTTCTAAAGCACAATACGTTCAATTCAATGCGTTATAACAAACGTCTTACCTTTTACCCTAACCTTTCGGGCCCCAGGCATTGGTTGGCCAGTGAGCACCAACAGATTTGTTTGTAAACATCTCAGCTGCAGCAGAGCCTGCTACCAAAGAGGTAGCGTGTAAAGGTCTCCTCAGACCTTAAGTCTCACAAATATGGGAATGCTTTAAATGAGCAAACAACAAAAGTCTGTTGGTTCGCTGTGAAAAATGTCAATGGCATTTCACAGCAGCATTTTTCAGCTGCAAATTCCTAGAAATATCACATACAGGAAGGGTTTCTGGAAGGTCGACTGCCTGGAGAACACAGTGGTCCGATCCCACAGAGCGTTCTTTAAAGCATGACTCTCACTTTACCATTGTTCTCTTATGTTACTTTGTGGCTTGGGCTGAGCGGCAGGTCTTTAGATTCACCTCGCCTTTTGACCGCTCATAAAAGTTACAATATTTCAACATCTGGCACTGGGCGCTCTCCGGGAGGGGGAGAAAATTGTGATGTGTGTGATCGGGCCTTTAGAAGTGTAGCCTATTCATGTTTCATGGTACAAATTACCTCAGAGTGTTACCTTATGAGTGTTGATTAGAATGTGCTTAGGCGAGAATCTGGGCTTATTATAAACTGATTGATGGCGTTTGCGCGTGGGGAACATAAACCTCATCTAATTCATTGATTTTATTCATAATGTAAAGGATATGGCTTTGTGTCGGGACTTTCATAACGTTTGAATAATTGTGATCAATATAATTAAAGCTTTTAGTAAAAGGAACATAGGGAATATAACTATTTGTCTCTCTATATATACAAGTATTCCATTAACGATAACATATTACAAACAATGATGTGTTCGTTTTTTGTGTGTCCTTTATCTCTTGCTCTCAGTCCAAGGAAAAGCCAAACATCACCAAAATAAAATAAAACTAATCCATCGATTGATGGATTGAAAAATATTCATTAGCGGCAGCCCGAGAAACAAAAAAAAACAAACAACAAACAGTTGGCCGACGGATTCAATACAATCCCACCCAACACTCGGAGAAGAGAATGTCTTAAGTCTTTGATGAAAGCGAAACACCAATTTCAAACAACGGCAAGCTAACTGCTGTTTAGGATAGCCGGATATTCTTGAAGGAGGGTTCAAAGAGTTAAAGCTCACAAACCAGCCGTGAAAATAGTTTTCCTTTCAAAAGGCCTCCGTGAGGATCAGTCAGAGGTCTGCACGGAAGACTAGGGACGTTTTCTCCCCCGCTGGACAGCAATATATTATTGAGCTAATACACAACACACGGACACTGAAAGGGACTGACAGCAGTTTAACAATATTTCTAGGGTCAGCTAAGGGTTAGGTAAACGCCCCCGCCGTTATTTATTTATGTGCTTATTGCCTTTTTCAAGCTACTTAAGAGTTTTCCCACTACCTTCTTGCTGACACCGCATGGTGAGTTCACTGCATTTTAGACGATATTTGAATGTCCAAGCCGTCCGTCACATTTGTTATGAGAGTTGTTGTCGATTTTGTGAATGTTATCAGTCAGTTATATTATGAATTGATATCATAAAATGATCCTACTACTACTACTACTGCTACTACTACAAAATATTTATTTTAATAATATAATTATTAATAATGATAATAACAATATAGCTGTTCAGGCAAAAATACAATTTGTGTTTATGTTCTTCCCTTTGGCTCATATATCTATGAAAACAGCATCAGTGGAGATTAACCTCGCATTTCTCTCTGTCCCTAAAATAATTAGGCTGGAAAGAACAACATTCCAAGTCGACTAGTTATGAGAAATAAAATACAGATTTCAGTTATGTCTGGAAAATCAAAGAGAGAAAGTCGAAAAGTGGAAGGTAATGAAATAAAACGCTATTGCTTGGCAAAAAAAGGGATTACACTGAGCTGTGTTCAGGGAGCATGAGCAGTTGACGGTGTTATTTCCAAGGCGAAGCCAAGCCTTGTTAATGGCATCCAATATGAACCAAAAGGAGAGGGCACCTCTCTTTTCGACGACAACCGTCTCCTATCTTTCCATTGCGTTCGCTGATGCCATGAAAGTACGGCTGCTATAGCCCCACACGCCCTTCAACGGTCAGAACAAACACAGCCCGGCCACGTGGAAATCAATACTGCCTCACACGGGCCGGGCGCGTCGTGTTACAAGATCATATAGAGCAAATTTGTAAATAATGAAACTTGACAGGTTGACAGACGGACGGACGGGGCGAGCCCTGACGCATTAAGGCCGGCTCCTTCCGATGTTGTTGTTGCTGTTGTTGCTAGCTACGCAGGACATATGTGGGGAACGGTAGAGGCGTCAAAACCGGTAACATAGGGCTCCGGCGAAACCGGGGCTGACAGGCGGGCACGGACCGTTCAGACGCTCGGACGGACGGCTGTCCAAATCGGTTTGCCGTCTTCCTCTTTTGCGTCGTGTCAAGGCCCCTCCTCCATACTTTGACTCATCCTGCGGTGTTCCAGCCGTGCAACACACAGCTCCCACGCTTAAGAGAGGGTATCTAAGTACTGTGCCAGGCAGGCCTCTAATTCTGTAATTACTACGACATCTAGAATTTATTATTTACAGGCCACGGCTGCGGACACTTGAGAACACTCGAGACGCACTTAATACTGGGAAAATTATATTCCCGGTTCAATATGAAAAAAATATCTTTTTCCGATGTAGAATGTAAAAAAAGAAAATCTATCCGGGATAACAGCACTGGCCTTTACTGAGGCCAAAAACATCCTTCATTCTTAATTTTTTCAGGCAATATGCACAGAGAGAGAGAGAACCACAGCGTCCAATCCACCTTAACAGTCGATCAACATCTGATACTACATAAAGCTCTCATAGCAACCACTCTTCCACAGGCACCGACACCGTCCAACGTCGAGTCCCAGGTGCTTTGACGGCTTCTATGGACCGTATAGAATCGTCGAATGCCTTCCATGCTGTGTTGACGTGTCTAATGGCTCCTTCTGCCAATGGCTACATCAACGCCATTGCTGATTTCGTCCGCGTGCCACCCGGCCTATTCAAAGA
>OOFH01049909.1:0-14874 GCA_900323355.1 Merlangius merlangus | reverse complement strand
GGGCCGAACCGCGAGAGGCCAAAGAACACACCTGACTAATTCATTGCACATGTAACACTCGCGGCAGCCGTCATTTTGGTTCCACAAATCTTTGAGGAAGGATGGTCATCCCAGAACATGAATTCATGTTCAACATGTTTTCCATAACACAATTATCATAATTATATCATGTACTATTTTTTTTGCCTTTCTTTTTTTATTGTGAGACTATTACAATAACTCTACAACTCTACAGCTGTGTGAGATTTTTCCATACAGTATATGTGAACGTTGTTCCAGTTTATTAGGTCTTGATATGTATTAACCGTATGCCATATATGCTGGCTCAACGTTTAAGGAATGGTTTTAATTTTAAGTTATTATTCGTGCTTCTCGTAAATATTTTTTTGGGGTGGGTGAGACAATAATAGGCATGGTTTGGTTTAGGGACAAACATTCCAGTTTTACCTGGTTACCTGGTTCTAAGCCAAGCTGGCTGAGCTAGAACAGATTAGCTGTCAAAAACCACGACACACAACCCCAACCAAGAACTGCTTTGAACGATGACCAAATAGTTTCTCATGACATTGAAAACATATTTATGGTCTCAAATATCACTTTCCCACACAATTCTCAGGTCCTTCCAGCAACTTTCACACTAATCAAGGCAACAGTAAAATCAAAGCTTATTGCAGACCAAAATAATTACAACGGGCAATTTTCTTGTAAACCAGCTGTTACGGGACACATGCTGCGAGACAATTGCAGGCCCGCACCTACAGTTCCAACGTTGATGTACGAGAGGGCGACTGTACTGATGCCACCCAGTGGGCACGCAAGGAACCGCTGCTTTCACGGGATACGGGACGGGCATGCATTTTGTGTGAAATTTAGGACAATGCTACTTGCTACATGTAGTTCTAAATAAAAAGCCATCTAAATAAAAAAATAATACGGTGTGGAAAATCAGGATATAATAGTATAACTAAAGTCAAAACGTTCATCCAAAATAGACTTCTGTTGTGATAATTCTATGCCGGTTTTCATTTCATACAGAATTATTCCACCCCACAATGGTCCAAAAAGGCATTTTCTTAAGTACTTTTGATAACCTCTTTATTATATTCATGTTGTACATTTACACACAAACATCATGTTGATGTTATTTTAATAACTAGATTCCAAAAAATATTACATGAAACAAATGGGAAGTGTAAATGGGAAACCACCCAGCTATTAGTAGTGATGCGTAATCAAATTATCTGATCTCCACTCAGTCACATGATAGATGTCAAAGTACTTACACCTTTCAACTTCTTGTCAAACATAGCCTTCAGATATCCATTCTCCAGAGAAAGCATGTGGGGACAGACAATTTCTCCCAGCAGACGAGGAGTCAGTAAATTAGAAAAGCATCACTACCTTAAGGCCAAATGGAAACTCCTTGTTGTGGTTGAACGGAAAGGCTGAATCAGATTAGGATATCATATGACTTATGGAGCACTACTGAAAGTGTACGTAGATAACATGAACCACTCCACCCAACAATAAAGCAATTCAACACGTACTTAATCCAAAACCTTGTCCACAATGTCATGTGGTTTCCCCATGGATACCATTAGATGTGATACATGTGATTACAGTGATTGCATGAAGAGTTGTGTTTAATAAATATATTTTAAGACAGAATGTGGGGGACCAGTAAACTGAACACAAACACACCCAAAAGTAACAGTTTCTAAACCATTGATACAATCCGCATGCATATACATTAACCCTCCCGCCATTTATTATTGTGCGCTTAACAATAGCAATATAGACGCATGTTGGTCCACGTTTATTTAGAGGTTGATGATTGGCTGCCTGGGAGGTCATGGTATTTAAAGGTCGGTGGTGAGCTGTCCCTTACTCTGGATGAGCTTCATAATGGACTGGACAACCTCAGAAGTGGTGCCCTGCCCCCCGATGTCAGCAGTGTGCAACTGCAAGGACAAAACACATTTTCAATTCAGGCACTTTCTTCCGACTATGTACATTGACAAAAAAATATTTGATCAGATAAAAGACGACATCATCTTTGCTAGTAGATCTGGCCCTAAATCCAGACTCACCCTGGTCTCGTTCATGCAGGTTAGGATCGCAGTGCGGAGCAGACTGGCATACTCGTAGAGCCTTGTATCATCCAAAGAGAGAGTACAATTGAAACCCCACTTTCACATATGACAACACATGCACTGTGAGAGAAGCACCACAACTGAACATGTGTTAGACGCAGGTGGACTCTTACTTGAGGTGGTCCAGCATCATGCAGCTGGCCAGCAACATGGCGGTGGGGTTGGCGATGTTCCTGCCGGCGATACTCTTCCCCGTGTTCCTTGTAGCCTGAGAGATAGAAGGAGGGTGACGGCCGGAGACTCTCTGCGGGGCCGAGCGGCCATACTTTGCAGATGTTTGAAAATAAAAACAGCAAAGAATGGACCTTTCTTCACTCTAATGGTTCTTTTAACTGTGCAGGCTGCTTACCGTTTCAAAGACTGCATAGTCCTTGCCGTAGTTGGCCCCAGGCACCAGGCCGGGGCCTCCGACCAGCCCGGCGCACACGTTGCTCACCACGTTGCCATACAGGTTTGGCATCACCATCACATCGAACTGCTCCGGGTTGGACACCAGCTGATAAAAGGAGTCCACATGGGTGAGACAAAAGTTTGGTTCATGTTTCTCTTGAAAAAATTACCATTCAAAAACCCTTTACAGCTACTTGTCCTAACTGACTGTTACCTGCATGGTCGTGTTGTCCACAATCATTGCGTCAAACTGAAGATCCGGGTATCCAGACGCAACCTCCCTGCAGCACTGCAAGAACAGACCATCACCAAGCTTCCTGTTGGGGGAATACATTTTTTAATACCAAAAAAGACAGGCAGTTAAGGTGACTTAATCTAAATGGCATGGGTGGCCCCCAGTAGACTCACATTATGTTGGCCTTGTGGACAGCGGTGACCCTGCGGCGACCTTTCTCCCGGGCCAGTTTGAAGGCGTAGTCTGCGATCCTGAGGGAGTTGGTCCTGGTGATGATCTTAAGACTTTCCACCACCCCGGTAACGCTCTGCAGTAGGACAGTGCCATGGCACAAGGGGCAACAGATTCATGCTTGAAAAAGCAGGCATGGCCCAAGCAGAGAATTCAATTACAGCGTGCATGTTAACCATTAGAAAACCTATAATTGCATCATGTTACATTCGGTTAGTCAATCATTTTGGCTGGGCATCAAACAAAAAAATAGCCACATTATTTAATATGTATTGACTACAAAGTCAGGACTTAGATAGAAATAGACTAAAAACACACACAATTTCATTGTTTGCATTGAAAAAAAAAAAGGGTGTGTGTTTCGGTGTACTGACCTCGTGCTCCAGGCTGCTGTATTCACCCTCGGTGTTCTCCCTGACGATAAGGACGTCAATATCCTTGTGTCGGGTCTGGACCCCTGGGAGGGACTGGCAGTGCATCACATTGGCATACAGATCCAGACTGGTGCTGTGGATGCACATGAAAAGAAACCGATTCAGAGAAAGGGAGACAAGCTCTGAACAATAATAGGTTTGACAAAAAAGGCTTTTGTCCAATGTACCGACCATTCAACCAAATCACTCACCGAAGCAGATTGTTTCTGGATTTGACAGAGGGTGGCATGGTGTGGTTTGTCTCTATGTTACCTGACAGAATAGGTAAATATAAATGCCATATATTTGACATGGGTTATGCACATTGACTATAATGTAAAATCTTGTGTATTCCTTAACTTCTATTTTCACATTCTCTTACCTTTAAGGGCAACTCCATTACGGCGGATGGCGGTAATGGCATTATTTATGTCATCTTCGCTGGTCATGCCAGAGTTGACGTTCACAACCTCAAAGTCAACAGGCACGCAGCTGAACCTTTTGACGCCAAAAAAAACAATTGTGATCTAGTCAACCTGAATTTCCCCCAAGCACATTCAACACTATACTTAAATGTTAGTTACACAGTAGACAAACGATGACATACCTGAAAACTTCTCTGACATGATTCAGCAGCTCTGGTCCAATACCATCTCCTGGGATGAGGGTGACCGTGTGTCTGCCTCCATATTTTGCCGGGAGCGGCTGAAAAAGTGACAAATCACACATTATGGAGTTCAAGAGTTTATTGATTTGATGTATGAAAGGTAACATATAGTGGTTGAAAGAATGAAAATTAAGTAATTTGCCATTGAAGAAGTGCCCCTCCGAAAAGACTACTTACTATGTTCTCTCCCTGTTTATTGACGATGGACAGCAGGAAAAGCAAAGCAATAGTTAGTTCATTTGAGAGCCATGATAGCTAGAAGGACACACCACTTAAAAGGCCATTCCCATGGTTAGACTAGATGCACTCCTCTCCCAAAGGGAACCCATTCCCGCAAATAAATAATGAAAAAAGGTGAGTGGGAAGCTGGAATGAAGACCGGCACCAAACCACAACACAACAATTCTACCCATATATATGATAGAGAAGGGACATTATCGCCTAGTGATATGCGACCAGGAAGCAAGTCGATTTTTTCGAGTAGTTTAATGACAAACTGGTTACCTCTTGTACTGTGACATGTTTCTTGATGAAAAACAATGCATTTGTAATTTGTAATCTATTATGTGTTATGGCATATATCTCCAAGTATAAGATTCAGTCTGGCCCGAATGGTTCCTCCCGCACAGGACAGCTCTCAAAAATTGCTGTACGGCCTATTTCAGGTCAGCCTTTCACAGGTTAAATCACATTGGGCCACCCAAAACATGCACATGTTATATACTACTGGAAATCAACTATGTCACTACGCTGTTTAGAGCCTGGCCTAAAGTAGTTTTTTATGGTCTAAATCACAGCTGACAAACCAGTTCCTTATTCACATTTCAACACTTGACGGCTGACGCTAGGATGTCAATGAGAAAGTTCACAACATGATTTAGAAGATTGTTTACCAATTTCAATGTTCACACATATTCACAACCTAACGTAGTGTCCCCCATAGGACCAAAATGTTTTTTCCCACTCAGATCTAAACAATGGCTCTACGGCCTATTTCAGGCCAGAGTTGCACTGGTGCTGATCTTATTGCAAAAATCGGATTATAGATACATCAGATGGTCAATGTCCTGTTTAGCATATAACGTGGCTGTTTTAGGGCCCCCAAGGTGATTTAACTAAAGGAACGCTGGTCTAGATTTTCTGGCTTGTCAGCTGTCCATTAGACCATGAAAAAGATTCATGGTCCCGGGCGCATCATTGTTTTTGATCGACTCGTTACCTGGTTGCATATCAGTACCTGATAATAGGGAGCTGCGAATCGGGACCTAACATCAGCTTTGTTGCGGGATTGAATAAGAAAAAAACAGGGCTATGTTGTTATTGATATTGTATTGCAGGGATTAGAGGTTATCTGAGACACTCACAGCAACCGATGACCTCTCCCGACAGCTTGTCAGCGTTGGACCGAACACCTAAAATACGTTGCCATTAGATAAGGGAAGCAGAGAGGACGCGTGTTAAAAACACTTTCTTATTACACTAGGTATTATTCTGTTATTACGTAAAGCTAAACGACAGTTTAAAAAAAGTGAGCTAGCTCACTTAGCTGGTAGTTAACCAAATGACCTTGTATACAGAAAAAAACATATTGGATTTTAAACATCTAACTCAGCTTTGGAAGGCGACCAAAGGCGTAACAGATGCCTTTTCTTACTTTAACCGTATTCCCCAGTCGTCCACCCCAAAGGGGTTTGATGAGTTTGGACATGGAAAGCACAGAACTGGAAGCAGCCATCTTGGTTTCTAAACAGGATGTAAAGTTGAGTGTCGCACCGCAATGCGCGCAATCGCTTGCTTGTCCGTAAAGCAATATTAATATAATTTATTTTTATTTCTGAATTTAAGTGATATGGTTGTGTGCAGTACCACTGTGAAGACACATTGTCACTTTTATGTTTTAATTTTAAGTAACATTTAATTTCATATGCCCTAGATACTTGGGCGCAGACTCAGTGGGCTCCAGAGGTGTCGTGTACCTTATGTTTCAGGCTCGTGAGGCTCGGTCTATTATTCCGGAAGATACTTGATTACCTTTAACACAGTCTATGTGTTTACTGCACAGATTTGCACTTTGCTTCTCAATTATATGTCAGTGTCGTTCGACGAATATACTAGACCAAACATCGACGTACCAGAAATGGCTCGGTTATTTCAAATATCCAATAGTTAATTTACAATAGCGTTGCCTCGATGAGAAAACCACGGAAGAAATAAACTCCCAGGTGGCAAGTAATTCAGTAAATCATCGTCTTTAACCTTGACACAATAGGTAGGGATCTCTCCTTTTATACATTGTTGTGATGTTTTGAGCTGGCTACGATTGTGCTAGACAGTTGTTCGGTTTTAATTTGTGAAATTGGTCGTATGTCTAATCCGTGCCGCCTGGGTTAGCCTCGCCTTTGCATAATGTAACCAATCATTGCTTGGCCGTTTATCGCAGTATGTTTTTACGGCATTCTCTTATCTATATTTGCAGGCCTGTGTACGAGTTGATCATGAGATTAGCAGGTTGGTAGTCAATAATTATAATAATATTCATTTCAAAGTGTTGGCCGACACTGGTTGATTGGAAATGTGTACCTCTGCGACAGGGCCACTAAGAGGAGTAGCAGTGGTACTATTGGTCGGACTCACCTGGTTTTTGGCCAGCACTATATTCGGAGGAGACAGTGGCTCATCAGTGCGACATTTCTTTACTGGTAAACAAAATCAAATGGACACAACCTATGCTACATGTCATTCATACATGGTTTTTGTGCTCCAAACCCTGTGTGATTTTGTTTTTTGTTATTATAGGTGCAAGTGAGGAGCCAACAGCCGGTCAGTCAAATTACAATGACCATGTCCAATGTATGGAAAGTAGTATATTTAGCTGACTAATGAATTGTGTTCTTTAGCAGAGCCTCGTCCCCGTAGGTATAAATGTGGCCTTTCGGCCCCATGTCCTCCAAAGCACCTTGCGTTCCGTGTGGTGTCAGGAGCTGCCAATGTGATCGGACCCAAAATCTGCCTGGAAGACAAGATGTGAGAAGCGATGCGTATCCTCCTCCTCCTCGACGCTCTCTCTCTCTTTCTCTGTTTGTCTGTCTCTCGCTGTCCCCTTTTGATCTTTATTTCTCCCATCCCTTTTTCTTTTTCTCTGTGCTGCCTTAACCAGGCCTCACTTCTTTCTGGGGAGCTGAATGCAAGTATTCAAACTCTCGGTTTGTTTATTTGTTTGTGGATACCTCACCTCCATCTTTTTCTTCCTTGTCTCTAGTCCTGGCCCTCGTTTTCTTTCCAATGTTGTCCCTCGTGTTCCTGTCACTGGCCATTGGTTAACAGATACTGTTGTCTTAACCTTGCCTGGCCCTCTGCCTGAAGCTAATGATTACATGTCTTCCCAGGTTGGTGAGCAGTTTGAAGGACAACGCTGGCCGAGGCATTAATGTAGCTTTAGTAAATGGTAAGACCATCCAGGTATATGTTTCTATTTCCTCTAGGCTTCTTTGTTCAAAACTTTGGTCTATCTTGTTTATTTATCTCGCCTTTATTTCTGATATGCAGGCGTGACGGGAGAGCTGCTAGAAACCAAGTCTTTTGACATGTGGGCAGGAGGTATTTAAAACTTTTGCCTCCTCCAAAGGATACACACTCATAACCAACATGGGAACACATACTACCCCGCTGATCATGACTCCTGGCTTTATATGCTCTATCTGTTGTTTTCAGATGTCTCTGACCTGCTTAAATTCATCCGACCGCTCCATGAGGGAACTCTGGTGTTTGTTGCGTCCTTTGATGATGCTGCCACTAAGTAAGTCCAAGATGCTCACTCTCCCCTCCTTCCCTCTCTCCAAGAACGTAGGGGGGGACACGGATGGCAAAACTGTGGAATAAAGCAAAAAAATAGTTTCCAGAATTTCCAGAAGGTATCCAGGATCAAATGAACTGTATGAGATTGTATTAGATTCTACTCAACCTAAAAACCTCTTTTGAGAAGTTTGCCGTGCTAAATCACGGGTAAATCTTGGTTTCTGCTTGAAGGTGTGTCTTTACTGATGTCGCAGTTGTCTTGAGCTAATGACACAATAACACACTTTTATTGCCTGCATAGTTTTATATTATAGTGCATAGTTTGCATAGTTTTATACTACCATAAAGTCTGATTGGTTCGTTTACGAGTCATTTATTATATTCGGGTTGTTTCAAATGGACGGAGACACATAATGATAACTGTCATGATTCATCCAGTTTGATGGCTCATCGAACTTTGGGCACTAACATTTGCAGAGTGCCACACTCGCTGAAATATGATATATATATATATACGAACCGCAACCAGAGCTGAGTCAGGCTCACGTTGGTCCGACCTCAGCTAGACCATCTCGGGCAGCACAGCTCCGCGCATTTAACCTGGTGGTTGAAACACAAATCAGTGCAGTACGCCTTGGCCGTTGCTGTGTAATGCCCGGATATTGTCATTGCCCAACTTCACGCCTGCAACATAGATGACTGGTTGCGGTAGAAAATACATGATCAAAACCAATTTATTTTCTAATATTAATCACATATTTGGTCAAAAGCTATTTTGTAAAATAAGCTTTAAAGAGATAAACCACAAGTACCCAAAAGTTTGATTATAAACGCTTTCTATAAAGAACTTCTGGAATAACTCAATTGATTGGTTACAACTTGGCTCCAAGAGCTTGTATTCACAACAGACGTTAACTGCAAGTGTGCATTTACTTTAGTGAACATGACTTCTATTTATCAATTTCTCCTTTGCAGAATGAACGATGAAGCCAGGAGACTGTTCGAGGAACTGGGCAGCACGGCTGCGAAGGAGCTGGCCTTTAGAGACAGCTGGGTGTTCGTTGGCGCCAAGGGTATCGAGAATAAAAGTCCCTTCGAGCAGGTACATGGTCAATCCTGAGGCTGTTCCGATCAGGAATCTTTGTGCTCATCATCGATTGCTGGAAGTAGCGTTGTCAGATTCTGAACACGGGGTCTATTTGAAACAGTCTACTACCGTGTATCATTATTAATGTATTGAACTATTATTTAACAACATGGTACATTCAGTTCAGACAACGTTATCGATTCCAACATGCATAGGTATAGGTCTATTTACGGAAACAACGAGCAGCAGTAAATACAATATGCATATTAATAATATATTATTAACGAACACAAAATCATTTTTTTTATTTTTACATGGTAATAATCCTCTTATCTTCTACATAGTAACTTACTTAAATGAGACAGTATATTAGGGGAAAATTTGTATAAAATCCTATGTTTTTTACCAGTTCCAGCCGCCCAGATTTGTTATTTTCGTGACATCACGAAGGGACGGCGGTGAAGTGTGGGTCAATGAGTGGTTTCCGTCTGGGCAGCAGTCAATAATATCTTTGTCCGAGAGGATTAAACTTCTGGTTTACTTGTTAAAGTATAACGCCACATGTGTGGCACATTTAATCTATCACTCATTATTATGCTCATACTCAACGACGGTACAAGCCTAAACAAAATTATTATTAGAATTAAGAGATGAGAAAGTATTATGAATTCACAACTGATACTTATGGCAGGCAACATGTGCAAAATATTAAACAGATTGGTGAAGCCATTTAAGCAGTGCGCAGGGAAATCATGGTGCCTGTTTTATGTCAGTTAGTCGGCAATTCTGATCTGGCTTTATAGAGAGCAGTAATCAAACTTTAGAATAAATAAATTGGGCTGATCACGATCCAACCATTCCCAGCTCCTTTATTGATTTGTGATTGGAATCTTATCACTATTTGTTGATAACATTAGGCGTCAAGATCAATTATTTGAAGGCCTAAAGCAAATTGCTGTTAAATATATTTTCTTTTTAGTATTAGTACGTCAAGGTTGACCGGTTGTAGCACTGATGTACAGATGTACGTATATATTGTCATTGTCTTTTCCTCTCATCAGCGTATGAAGAACAGTAAAGGCAGCAACAAGTACGAAGGCTGGCCAGAGTCTCTGGAGATGGACGGCTGTATACCTCTTCGCGCACCGCTGGAGAGCTAGCTCCCGTCTAGAAGTTCTCTTCCTTTTCTTTTGTGCAAGTACAAAGAACGCCTGGAGCAGCTGACGTACTGCTCATGAGCCCCTGATCTTTCACTGTGAACCGTGCCTGATAGACCTCACCAGCCGATAAAGGCTTTGAATATTTCAACTTTAATTTACTTAGACCAACTCTTATGTTGTATTTTTGCCCATATCAGACACTTTACCCTGGATATGTTTTGATGGACTACAATTTCAAGCATGCAAAGGTGCGAAGACAAGAGGCGTTCATATAGAAAGAATTAAGTAGAGTAAATGTGATGGTTCATATGTTTCAGGATTCCAGTGCAACAGGACAAGAGTCTGCATTTTCTTTTGCCATTGTAGGTGAAAACTGTTCCTTTGCAGATCTACAACTTCTGTGTCTTTTTTATCTGTTGGCAAGACTAATCACTTTTATGACATTTGCCGCTATTAATAGTCTCGTCAGTGAAAATAATACTACAGAAATATTACCTAAGACATTTAATAATCAGATTTATATATGATGAACTTCTTTGACGACAACTACATCAGTATGTTGCTTCCTGTTCTTGTTCTCTATATGTACTTATTGTTATTTTATGGACATTGTTCTACTTTTTTAACCTCTATTGGTACTGTTCGGTTTTGCATTTAATAGTATCCGAAGAAATTGCTGCAAATCTATGCCCAATGTTTACATTATTATTTTTTGCAAGCCAACCCTCGTACTATTATTTATAAATATTATTGTGGTAACTTTCTTTTCTCTATTTTGGGTATGTTTTACTCCAATGTATTCATCAGACATCTGGTTATTCCAAATCTTTGATGTATATTGTAGGCACCATTAGTGTAATGGTTTGGTTGGTGTAGTTGCACTCGTGATTTCAGATGCTGATCAATTCAGTGTAATCTAGGGTCTGAAATAAATTTTAAATGTCATACTTTTCCTTGCTGTTTTTGTTTAATTCGTTACAGATTCCACAAGAGGGCGACATATATCAGGGTTATTCACTTAATACTGCTTGGAGGCGTTTGGATAAAGAGTTGTATGTATAATATCTATTATCTATAGGCCTAGAGAGATAGATAAATACATGTATGATGTTTTAAATAGATACAGATGAGTATGTTTGTTGCGTAAGGCAAGCAAATCTTATCCTGTCATTAGTTTGTTCGAAGTTAAGCATGTTTTTCTATATTGTATTATTCTATATATTATTCACGTCAAAGACCGCATGAGTAGCCTGCATCATTTATTTGGGTATCTAAAAGTGAAAAGCTGTATGCTGAGACGCCTCGTAAACAACGTCTACTACCGCCCTCTTGTGGCGAAACGACGCCATGATAAGTGGCGTGTGTCTGGTCTGGCTCTAGCCCGTGGCAAGTGTATTCGACAGAAAGAGCGAAGCGGCGACAGCGAGCACGTCAAAAGCTCTTGAACCCCCCGTGCGTGAGTCATAGGATGTAAATTGTGTACATAATTTATTTGTATTCTAATATGAGTGAACACGTGTACGTGTGAGTCTCCGTACCGACGGACCGGAGGACAATACCTCAAAGCAAAGGCTGGCAGCATCTGAACTGGAGCACGTACATCGACTCGCGCGCACACCAAGGATCCACTCGAGTGGGGATTTTCAAAGCGACTGTACCACCAGAAGCCTATAAAACAGACCAGACCAAACACGGGTTTGCTATATATTTGGTAGCAGTGTAAAATAGATAGTGTAAAAAATAATTGTGTACGGAAGACCGTTTGTACGTTGCGTTGCTATAACGCTTCAACGGCGCTTATCTAACGAAATGATGTGTAGGTCTTGGTGAGTTCGCCATCTGGGCTGACCTGCTCGTCTGATTAATAACCGACAAGATGTTTCATTTGGGTGAGTTATCTTTATTGTTATTGAAAGCTATGATGTTGACAGCCAGACGCTTGCTATTGTTGTCCAATTCCAATGCAACCGATGTTATTGATCGCACATATAGGCAGGCTTCTTAAACCATTCATAATGCTTTAAGAAGCCATTACCGTTAGCAAATATGCCATTTGCCGTTAGTAACTAAACGTATACGCGTCTTTCTAGATGACGTAAAGCTAATTATCAGGTAACACTCATTTGGGTCGGGTCTATGTTTATTTAGTGGGTATATGAATAGTATAGTCTATCGTGTATCCTAATCAGAGGGGCGGGATGATAGGCCTATAAACATCACATTTATACCTTTCAGAATGAATATTAAACTGCGAGGCCACCGATTTAGCGTTTATTTGTGTTTGTGTCTCATTCATGAATATGTTGTTGTTCCGACCCTGTTACATTTTCTTCTGTCGCCACTTGACGTTTATAAAGTCAGCTGAGTACCCAGTTAGCCAATGGCTATCGAGCCTGCATACTTGCGGGGTAAATAATGAAGCATGCACAATTAATTTACCACAATTACTGAATGTATCACTTGTTGACAGCTCCATCAACGTTGTTCGCTGTAGCACGTTGTTAACTTAATCAAACAACATTTTGACCCGTTAATGGCTGACTACAATATGACTTCATCAAGTTTATGGTGTTGATTGCTTTAGCTCTTTACGGCCTAAATGAACAGAATATTAACATGGAATTTTCAATCAGATTTGATTCATCTCTATCTTCAGCTATGAAGTCATGAGAGCTCAGAGGTGATCCGCTCAGCGCATGGGCGACTTTAAGTGATAAAAGTGGCTCAGCTGTTAATGTCAGCTCGAATGCTAGGACACCACTTCAGCATTGTGTGATCCTTATTAATAATGGTCTAATTAAAGGCTCGCCGTTTGCCTCTGGATTAGCTGGACGAACGGTGTGAAATGGCCCTCTGCTATCCAGATAACGCTCCCGTCGTCATTTTGTCGCCCCTCTGCTCTACCTACACCCCTCTCTCCCATGCTTGACCTGCGTTGCACAAGAGCACTTGTGTTTCTAGCCCTACTGGTGGCCCACATGAAAGGGAACAGTCCAGTGACCAGTCATCAGGGACCATTGTTATTATACTTTTTTTCCCCCTCCCCACCAGTTCTTCAATACTATCTACTCTAGACATAAGATGTGGAAAAATAAGCAGAATGTTCAGGATGTTATAATTGAATGTGAATAGGCTAGAAAACGGAATGCACAGTTTCTGTTCATTGGTTATAGCAGATTAAAATCAGCAGCTATGCTCATACAATGGTTATAGTGAATCATCACAATCAAGTTCGTCCAGATGTGATGTTATGTCACAGCTCTTATCCTCCCCCTTGCATTTCATTTTATTTTGCATGTAACTTGTATGCATAATGCAGTACATTCATTATGCAAACATAATATGGATAATTGATAATTATTAAAGGAAATCAGAGCTGTCTGCATTGACACTTATGCAATCTTAACATCTGTGTAATTGTTAGTACTATTTATGCTCTGTGTATTTATTTTTGCATAATTAGTTCAGGCTTAACAATGGATTATAATTTCTCAGACCGAATGGTACAACAAACCAGTGTCTCTACATGACCTGAGTCTCCTTCATCGTTCTGTGGAAGCCAATGGCAGCCATGCTGATTGGTGGAAGCAGTAATCACAAAGATTGCATTAATCATAATTGTAGCCACGCCCATGCCGGTGCCCACAGATCTGCATGAGGGTATTGTTGATCATGTTTAACTATGGTCTTATGCAGGGCTGCTTCCTATGCAGGTTGTGTTGCAATCACAAAGTCCTTGTTTTGATAAATGTTATGATGGTGAGTATGTCTAGCAACCTTGGCGTGCAATTTTAACGCAAGCACTGCTGCTTTTTTTTTTTGAAGAGTGTGAATGATACTGTTTCTCTTGTGCTATTATTGTGATTCCTAAAAATGATATTGAGGAACCTACCTGGTGTTTTTGGGCCTAATTTGGAAAAAGAATTACTCTGAAAATTGTGCTTTGTTGATATTTATTTGCATTAAAAACATATATGCTATTACAGAAATGTTACATTTTGGCTATTCCAAAATGGTATTAGATTTTTTGTTCTCAAGAAGATAACATTACAGTATTGATTCTATATTCAATTGTGAGGAATGAAAGTAAGAGCCTATTTTCTGTAGCCCTAATTGTTGTGAATCGGCCTTGACCTAGCAGTCTTAGCCTAAAGTGGCTACAAGATTGACCGAATGAACGGCTTTTAGTAGAGAGGGAAGAATGCCAAAACTATCTAGTTTCACTCATACTGTTGTGCTTCCATTAGCAGCTCTGGGCCGTACCTTCCCAGCCAAACTGTCCCTAATGCAATGCAGCCCTCCTAGCATGTCCAAGCCATTCCAATCTGATTCCATTCTCTTCCCGCATCTCATCCCCCTGTCTAAAACCACAGTTGTTTTTTGTTCAGGCAGAAATTTAGCTATAGTCACTGCTTTCATTCACACCTCCACTGGCACATATTTGATCAGGCGGAATCCCTCCAACCCGCTTTTTGTCTATGCCAACCCCCTCTTTTTCATCTCTCTCTTGTTCTCTTTCACACACAGTTTTCCCACCCCTTCATGTAGCCATCCCCACTGCCCCTCCCCAACTAACTCTCTCTCTCTGTCTCCCTCTCTCTTTTTTCTCTGCGGTTTGAACCTGAGTGTCAGCTCGCTCAATCCAGATAAAACACTGCCTGAGCCCCCCTGCATACTTTTTATACAGGCTACACTATTTAATCTGTGTCCCCCTCCATCACAATGTAACTCTGTCTGCCTGAA